>ARYC01000202.1:0-177884 GCA_000711775.1 Oxytricha trifallax | reverse complement strand
CAGCAATATCTAGACTAGAATAAGATAAAAGGTAGAATGAAAGACATGGCTGAGTAGATAATTATTAAGCCTAATCACAGAGCTTACCATACAATAGACTAAATTGTAAGTTGGATAGGAGAGATAAAGTTTAGAAAGCTGCCTCATGATGCTAAAGTACTGTTTGAGTGAATAATAAAAATAAAACACTTGCATTACACACTAATTTATATTACACTTTAACTCTAAACCCCTACATAAACCCTATTAAAACCCTAATAAAGCATGCGTTAATAGTGTACTTTTTTTTCATCAATCAAAAACTCAATCAAACAACTTCAGGGGTTTTGGGGTTTTGAATTAAGTATTAATTTATTAAAATTAAAAAATATTACTAAAATAATTAAACTAAATTAGTTAAATATACACAAATAAATATAACTAGTTGGTAACAAATAATCTAATAGAACTCATAATTAATAAAGAGTAAAAATTTCATAAATTTAAGCATCTATAGTACATAAAAACCAAATAAATAATAAAAGATCATTAAAATTATAATAAATATTGATTAAAATCATTCTTAAATTATTAAGAATGACGGTCATCATAAAATATTAAACATCGACAGAGTATAAAATATAAATGAATCTAATAATAAAACTAGAATTCGATTAAATTGACACACAAATTTTAACATTATAATCATAATTGAATAAGCTTACAAAACTAACTAAGGAGTTTTGGGGTTTTGATTAGCCTGATCAGAGAAGAAAATTTGCATAACTTTGGCAAAATTTTTGAAAATATAAGTGAAGGAAAGCTTTGCTTGGATCTTGCTGAAGTTATGTTCTTTAAAGATGACTGACCTTTAGCTCTCAAATCTAGCACTAATAATGAAGCAATTCACTGCAACAAGTATTAGGACTATTTGGATGATAGATATAATGATTCTTCTTGTTGATGAGGAATTACCTTCTTCAGAGCTATTTAATAAAATTATTGGTGTTATAATATTTAATATAGATTATATTTTTAATTTCTAATTTTTTAAATGAGAAATACGGTTTATCAAATAATCTATATCAAACTAATTTTTTATTTATTACTTTTTTGATTAAAATCTTAAGAAAATATTATTATTTTAAATATAGATTGACTTTAGTTCCTGGATTATCTGGAATAGTTTCTTTTGAATCCTCAGTAATGTTAAAGATTGAAAACACCGACAAATGAGAGGTTTAGCAGAAGACTTAATTGCTTGAATCAACTACTTATGTTGTCATACCTGCTTCACTATCAATCAGCCAAAGTTATCTAGTAGTATCAAAATAACCACATTTAATGTTTTAGTAAGTTTATGTATCTACATTTGCGAATCCAATTACTGCAGATCTGTCTTAGAATGGAATTAAAGCCAATAAAACATGCTCAATAATTTCATCGAACATTTTTTATAATGGCATTAATCCTAATTCTAATAATCACAAATAAATTCTTATAAATTTGTATTATAATGAATTTTTTTATAAAAAATAATTTCCCAGTATTTAATTTTCATTTACATAATGATTTGATCAATGATTTTTATTTTTTTACCAAAATTTAATTCATTAGTTATAATAAAATATTTAATCTTTAAAATCTTATTATTTCTCAAAATTCTCAAAATCTTACAAAAAATAAGTCAAAATAATAGTTATTATTAAAAAATTGCTAACATTCAATAAAAAAAATGATTCAAGGAATTCAATAATATTAAATTATTTTTTCGTAAAAAATTATTTAAAAAAATATCACAGAGAAAATATCAAATTTAGAAAAATAAAATTTTTAATTAGAATAAAAATTGCATATTGCTTCTTAAATAAATATCTTTATAAATATCATGGCAATAAATGTAATTGCTTTGAATATCGGTGAAGTTTATATTATAACAATATTCTTAATTTTCTGTAGCAATATAATAGTTAACTAATTTTAATAACTGATCCTACTCTTGTGAGATTTGATTGATTTGCATTTGTTTAATAGATAATGTTACCATCTTCAATTCTCATACTCAGATAGATTTCAGTCAAATTCAAATTATTTAGAGCGTCTGGCGTCAATGTGAACTCCACATCCTCATTCCGAGAAGTAATTCACAATTGTAAGTTAAATTTATATTAATTTCAAAAAAATTATATAAATGAATTAAATGCCAGTCAAAGGAATATCATCAAGAGAAACTATAGAATAAAATAAGATTTATAAACTTTCTAGATTGTAACATTATATATGGGTAGTTTTAAAACATCACCTGATGATAGTTGACTCTTTTATGAAGAAATTGAGCTTTGAAAAATCATACTTAGGCTGCTTATTTGATTGCCAGTTAAGTCACCTTCTCTAATGAGTCTGTTCCCCAAACTTTAAAATGCTTATAATTGTTAATTAATTTAAAGATATAAACTTGAATAGAAGCTATAAAGTGCTCTTGCCATTTCACTATCGATTTATAGATAAGAACTGTCTACAATCGTCTATAAAGTATCATAAATTAATGCTGAATAGGTCTTGTTATATAAACTTGAAAGAATCTGAATTCCCATTAATTAGCAGTTAACCTTTGCGTCTAAGAAACCTAGATATTATTTACTCAAGAGCACCATTGTTTGAGTTCTCTATATAATGTCCTTTGTGTAATAATCAATCATTTTAAATTTAATTAATTATAAATACTATTTAACATTATTTATTCATTTCATCAGTAAGCCTAGATTCATTTTTTGCGATAATATGTGAAGCCTGTGAGTGGAAATTATACCATTTTATTTGATTTTTTAAAATTTTATTTCATTTAAAAATTATTATTCCCAAAAAAAAAACACTCATTAACCACTAAAAATCTACTAAAAATAAAAAATATTGAGCTTAAAAATCTAGAACATAAATTACAAAAAACTTTATTTTATCAAAAGCATTATATTTTAAATATTTTAGTATGTAATTATAAATTCTACTTGTTTTTAGGGATTAATGAAAAAATTGCTTGCTGATATATTTATTCTTCAGGCAATAATAAAAATTAAAGAATATTTTAAGATGTGGGATAGGGACTAAGCCTACAATAACATATTGATACTAAGTTCTAAATTTTTATTGAGTTACCCATTATAGCTTTTTTCTTAAACATCACTAATTTCGACTATTTTATTGTATAGAATTGCGTATTCAGTCATGCTTAAATTATTATTGAGCGAGAATGTTGAAATATCTAGTAATTGTATTTTTAAAGAGCCATTTTAATCGTAAATTTCAAGATAAAGAGCATCACATTCTGGCAAAATTGTTTGATATTTCTAGGTTAATGATTTTGTTAGAAGAGTGTAATTGAAGTTCTTTAAAGTGTAAACTTAAGTAAAACATTTAATGTAAATGCTAATATTTGTTTTTTCCTTTACTTAATTGAGAAGAGTAGGTTGCCTGCATTAGTATTATCTGAATAACCAGCTAATTCCACTGTAACAATAGAGGATCTAAAATTTTATTTATCAGTTAAGAATTAATATGTTCCAAGCACAATATTGTTGTTTGAAGGTAGTGTCATAATCATGGATGTTCTACAATCATTTGAGGCTTGATCATCTGTATTCACTATTACTTCAATCATGACTTCTTGACCTTGTTTGTAATAGAATGAATTTAATAATATATTAAATGTATAAATGAGTATTCAGGTATCTTCAGTCTTTAATAAACATTATTGACTGGTATTAGGGCTCTATCTTATTCAAAAGTACCCCAGTAATAATCTAGTTAAGAAACATTATAATTAGATGTCTCAGCACTTAGTAGAATTGTCTTGTCTAATTACAAAAAGTTATTGCTAGTCTACTTGATTTAACCTAAAAATAAAATATTAATCTCTATGAATTTCTTTTTTCTAAATAAATGTCTATCATAATTATAATATTTAATATAAAACGATTGTACAATTTGGTGCCTATGGTGTTGTACTAAAAGCAATTGTTTTAGTTTTATTATAAGTTTATCCATTATCAAGCGTTGTCAAAGTTATATATAGTGCTATAGATTTAATCGAAGGGATTTCAGTAGGTTGAATGTAAAGACCAAGGCTTTAAAGGAAATCAAATGAGCAAGATTCTGTCATTGTGAAGTTGCTAAATAAGTCTTAGTTAACCAAGCATGATACATTTACTATATATTAATTGCTAATCTTTGATAAGAAAATACTTAAATTTGTTTTAAATTGCATAGTATGTTATTAGTTTAAGGTACTTATGTTTATTAATTAATCAGGTGAATATTTACCATAGACGTTTCGCTAGTTATATCAATTGGTTCTTTTGTTTAAACCAAAACAGAATGAGGGCTTTGAAGTATCCTCAAAGTGTAATTAAAAGGAAGTGACAGAAGGTTTTATAATTTAACAAATAAATTTTGAATTGAAAAAGTTTTTTTTATTTTAGTTCGTATTATCATCAATTGTATATTAGGCTTTGACTTTTAATGTTATATCTTAGTTTAATGGCAGTTATTATAGCTATTCAGGCTAGATCACAACTTGATAATATCAAATTAAATATAAATTGAATTTATAATTGTAGAGTGAATTATAATTCCAGAATTAGGACTAGCTCGACTCCCAAAGAGCGCTATCAGATAATTAAACATAGTCGCAAATAATTTCAAATTTTGGTGCTAAAATTATTGGCATTCTTAATTTTTCACTTTGAATGATTATGTTTTAGTTTTAATCTGATATCTTGACACACCTTTAGTAGTCTTAGGTCACCACTTCGTAAGTCAAATTTTATATCAAAGAAGTTCTATTTACATCAACTAGCTGCAAAGATATCCAAAATATAGAGCCTACAATATGTTAGTTCACCTGCTATCTTTGGGATTTTGTTATTTAATAGTTAGCTACACCCTGGAAGAAAGGACATAAGCTTTGAATATTGCTTGAGCATAATCGGATGTATGTAAATTTAGATTTTTAATCTGGCAGGTACATCAAATCAGGGTCATATGAATCGTCTGAATTAATTTGGAGAGTCTCCTCATATCCAACTCTTACTGTACCATTAATAGTATCATTTGGTCTGCTTAGTGGAACTAAAGATGAATACTATCTAGAGAATGTTAAATCCTAAACTGAATAGCCTACTTTTGGTTGTTTCAAAGTGTTTGTATAATTAAACACTAAAGTTGCTCTAACAGAATTATTTTATAGTATACCTATATTGGTGAGTAGTCGATCTCTTGATGTTGATATTACTGTAGTGTTGAATGTTTTTGAAAATATCTGAGTAGTTTAGTTATTCAAAAGATCAATGTTTGGTATATCAATAATCATATACTAGACTGAATAAGTTGTAAAATTATCACAGTTTTCATAGGAGACTTTCCATTCTCCATTTGAAGCATTGACTGTATTAAATGCAAAGATAGATTACTTGGTAGATGCTTATGTGGAATTTGAGCTATTTTATTTTACATAAAATACTCTTGGGCAAGCATGAGTTCCATTTTTGACTGGTGGCATAAAGAAGACAGTAAAATTAGCATATTATATCTGCTTTCTTGAGATCATAAAAATATTATTTAATATAACTTTAAATCAAAGGATTTTGAACTCCTATGCTAAAATTTTAAGGAGTAAGATATGTGAAGTTCATATTTAAAGCTTCTACAATAGTCATTTTAATAACACCACCACTCATCTAAGTTGAATTTAAAACTAAATGTTTAACTTTAATTAAAAAATTTAAAATTATAGCAAGCATGGTTTGCCATTACAAAGGTATGAATAAACTAGCATCGAGTTGTTGCTTTATGTAGTTGATATATTCATGTCAGGATCGTAAGAAGTAGAAGCATTTAATATTGCAGCAATAAAATCAATATGGATAAAAAACGTTTATAAGATGTAGTTCAAATATGAAAATACATTAAAATTTTAGAAGGAAAAAACTCAAAAATTACTAAGCTTTTACATAACTAAGGTTAGTTTATCTTATCTTTAAATAGTAAATTTCCCACATTAGATGTCCTAAAGTTTTATAAGTTATAGCTTCATTTAATTTTTTAACATCATCTTTTTGATTAATTAGATATAAAAAGAAAGAACAAATTCTAATAAATTTTTTTATATTACATTTTTCAGTAACATTTTGTAAATCTAACTTAATTACTCTTATTTTCTTTATAATACAGTAATCTAGGAATACTAAATCCTAATCAAATTGGATATAGCCAGTAGAGTTTGTTGATTAATTTTAATTAATCTAAATATCTGAAAATATGACATTTATGTTGACTATTTTAGTGTCGGTAATTTAGAGTTTAGTGATTGGATCAGTCATGTTTATTGTTATATTTATTGGAATGATATTTCCAGCTTATATTTTTTGGATTATAGTAGAGTTTGCAGTATAATATTTTCAATAAAATACATTTTATTTATACTTATAATTTTAAATCTAAAAGCATAGCTGTTATTTTACAAGATAAAACTTTCATTAAATAATTTGAAAGGCAAGCTTTGATTGTACATCTGCTGATATTTACTTGTCATATTAGTATCTAAACTATAACTAATATTAGTTCTATCGTATCTTTTATAGGTTTAGTTGTCGCTAGTTAAACAGTCCAGAATAAAAGTGGGGTAATATAGGAATCTTGCTATATCTGATTTACTAATGTTTATTTATGTTGGCACTTATACTTGAGGACAGTTACCGCCTAAAATACCTTCGTTAAACCATCTTGCCTTGACAGTTTTCCTAACCTGTAACGTTGTATTCAGCTTACCAGCACTCAAATTGAAAAAGTAGTCTAAGTAGGGTATAATTTAGCTAGTTGAAGTTAGCAAGCTGTTGTTTAAGTTGAAGTAACCAGTTTGATTGAATTTACAACCTAAACTAGTTGACTGATTAGTAAAACTTAGTGGAGTAATACAATTAACATTCAATCCAAGCTCAGAGTTATTCACAGTATTGACCAAGTATTAAGTGCTATTAGCATTTATTATTAAAGTATCATTATTTCTCAAGTAATAGCTCTCAATAGCTAAGTCAAATATGATTGGTTTTGAAAGATATCTTATAATTCTAGTTTCATTAATTACTTGGTTATTTGTAAAGTTTACACTCAAATTAACCTAATAGTTTGTGTCATTTAAAATTCTTGTTTCATTAGAAAATGTAAGGTTTAATCTATTTGTTGATATTGTTGTTGGGTCTCCCAGAGTAAAATTGTAAGTCCATGTAATATTCCTTGCTGTTACGTTTTTATTATAACAATCAGTTAGCACATTAGCAACTAAAAATAGCTTAGGAGTATAGCCCCATGGATGATATAGAGTTTATGACTATTAATTTAAAGAAATCAATGGGCAAGCTATAATAACTTCCTTATTTTAGGTTATCACTTTTTAAGAATAAATTGAAGTGAAATTAAGCTATAGGGTAAAACTGCTATTTCTGAAAAGGGAGGATCTGTTAAAAAATAGGCTTCTAGAAGTATTTTAATTCAGTAAAGATTGATTTAAATAGTTGAAATATGCAGTATTATTTGGAATAACAGATATGAGTTTCCAAGTAAAGTTGCTCATATCATCTAATATAACTTCTCTTGAAAGTGTTGAGTTGATGTACAAATAAGTTTATGTTTCGTAATAAGTAATGTTTGCTGTTAAATTCTGAGTATTACAGCATTATCCATTGAAAAGCTGATATTTATTGCATATTACGAGCTAATTTTCAGTTTCCCAAACAAAATTACTAATTGTTTATTTACTTGTTAGGAATTTAACTGAAGAGTTCTTAGTAGGAAGATCAACTATTGTACTAATTCCATTAGAGAAAGAAAAACGATAGAGCAAGATGTTTTTTAAAGTATCTGGCACCTGCTAATTTCTGATGAGTTTAATAACATCTAGACTTAGTGCTGTATTGAAGATTCTTATTTCCTTAATCATTCCTACAAAAATTTGATATCCGTTTTAGTCAGATCCAATAAAAGTTTCCAGAGGCTAGCTGTTATTTTATAGCTAGAATTTTGAATTAATAGTATTGTTTCTTTATTCGAGTTAGCTTCCCATATTATACAACATAGTCTGAGAAATCAATTAGGAAGATTAGCTATTAAAATCCCAAGAGTATTTTTTGAATTAAGTTGAATTTGAATTTAAATAAATATAGTATTTTAATTATTGATAAAATACGAAACAATAGGAAATTCAAGAATTTTAAATACAGATACCTGCCATGAATAATAAATTAGTAAGTTAAATTACATCTTAAATTATTATAATGGAGAAAGTGAAACAGCAATATTTAATAGCATCTTAGAGTCTTTTATATGAGTAATTAGTTATAATTCTATTACTATTATTCTTTTTATTCCCTCTTAATAGATTCTTATTGAGCTAAGTCTAAGAGATTAGTTAAATCACAAATATTTATGATAAGTTTGGGAGTATTCATATAAACCTTAAAAATTTTAGTAATAAGAACTTTCGCGCTAATTACATAGTAAAACTAAAACCACATATAAAAACTTAAACTCATGTAGATATAAATATTACAGATGAAATATCTCAGTGATTATTAAGTAAAATGATAAAATTCATGACAATAACATTGTTTAAAAATGAAAAACAAACATAAAATAGATGAGAGGTTTAGAAATCTAGTAAGTTTATCTAAACCCATATTTCTAATAATACTGTAAATTTATAAATTTAATCTGTTTTTTTTTAAAAATTAATATATACAACTTTTAATTTTGAAAAATAAATGATCGATATTATAAAACATTTGGTAGCTTTCTGTTAAATTAAATAAGTACTTATATATATATATATAGGGCCTTAATAAAAAATCAAAAAAGCTACCAACTTTTGAGGCCTGATCTCATTAAATTTTATTTGAGTATATTAGCCCTTAATAAATATTATAAAACACCCTAGTCCAAACAAAGATGCTGAGCCCTGATAATCAAGTATCGCACAAGATTATACCTTTACTGTCCTACCCATCGGTGGAGCTCGACCCCCACCCGCAGTTGCTCACCCTCCGGGCCCAAATAGAGGCATCACCATTACCAGAGGTGGCCATCTTTGAGACTAGGCTCCGATGCCTGCTGGAAAGCATGTATACCTTCGAGAGATCCCCCAGAGAGATTCAACACATTGCTACCACCATCTTTGGCCAAAATGTAATCACCCACTACTAGGAGATGGTGGACAGTGCTATTCAACTAAGACTCTCAGTGCGCAAGCTAACCTTCCCCATAGACGTCAACTATGGAGAGGAGGTGCTATATGATGAAACGAGGAACGATACCATAGGAGCAAGAGGGGCAGTACCTACTAGAGATGACGAAACCGAGGTCGGAGGCGAAGGGCCTCCTAAACTACCTATAGGCAAAAACCATAATGGCTAATCCATAAACCTTCATGGACGAGACATTGAGAGTATCTGATGGTCAGATGGAGAGGACGTCCTCAGCAGATGCAGGTTTAGAATGTGCCTATTCTACGCAAAACTCCTCATCAGTGGGCTGCTTGTCTTCAGAACTACATAAGTAGCTCAACGAATTATTAGAGAAATTAAAACAACCTAAGAACATAACGAATAAATCCCTAACGGACACTTAACTAATAACCTAATGACAAACAAATCCTCAAAAAGCCAAGCAAAAAGCCAGCTGATAAAGTCCTCCAGGAGATGTTCATAAGTGTCCCCTCGGCCAGTTATGCATACACTCTCACGGATTTCCTCTGGTGCTATTAGGAATTCATTTAGAGATTTCCTATAATCTAGAGAAGAAAAACTGATAGCGCTGAACGCTTTTCCTCACAAGGTCAAGCTTGCTTGCCATCCTGAGCCACTCAGGAAGAAGAACGCCTAAGCACCCCTGATAACTATAATTTCTAACGCCTAATGTCGGCATGAGCTGACTCACCGGCGCCTTCACCAATTCCTTAGTCGCCCTCGCCACCTGAGCCCCTAGGAGGTCTGATTGGGGTAAGTTCATTGACCAATTGCCATTGGGGGATAATCATTTAATTAATTAAATATATTTATATTTATTTTAATTATAGGGAAAAAGAAAATCGAGTGCAACTCCGCTAGGGCGTGTGCTGTTAGTCCCGAGAACCCAAATTCCTCCTAGTTTTCAAAGAGCTACCGAATGACCTTAAGTTCGCCCCACTAGCTCAATATTTCCTAAAAAATTCGAAGGCAAAAAAGTCTGCGAGATTTTATAAGTTTAAATATTTGATTGTTTAATAGATTAAATCAAGGGTTTAGATATAGCTTTAACAGCTTTCCTATTTTAATTAATTAAGATTAAAACTTTAAAACTTAAAATTCGATTATAGAACAATGGAGTGCTCCCACTGCACCAGACACTAGCAGGAAGTCCCACGCCAGAATCACCAAGATCGTCTCTTACTATGATAGGGTCAGGACCAATCATTACATCCCTCCCTTCGACAACATTATAGATAAGGTCGAGGTGGCTTGGCATTGGTTCCTCAGAGTATCTCCCATATTCATGATAGAAGTACATTTTACTGATAAGTGATTGATAAAACATTTTATCTAATTTAAGCATTTAAATATATTTTTCACTAATCTCAAAAACCCCTCTGGTTAAGCTATTGGGGTTTCACTTTTTTCAAAAATTAAATTAATATATCGTATATAGTATTAAACTCATTCTCTATATTAGTGCTGATTTTTGACTTAAATCAAACTTATTATTTCTTAATTTTAATTAAAATTTACAACTAATTCACCCAAATTGCTTAAAAAAAATACTCTTGGGGTTTTATCTATTACACAGGTGAAGTGCATCCATACACCCTCTTTAATAATCTCTTAATTACTAATCATGCTAGATCTTTAAGTACTTCTTTCTCTGCTAAATGGATCACAAATAACTTTGTAAGAACCATTAAAATTGTTTATATAAATTTTGAGAAGGGATAATGGCCCAAAATTAGAATCTTGTTCATAATTTATCAAAATAGTTCTATTCATACCATATAGAGCTAAACGCTCTTCAAAAGGAATAATTAGATGATCATGTTAAGTCTAATTTTATGAATTATCTTCAGTATTACAACAAAATTTAAATAAGATTTAATTTTAATTTTAACTATATTTTCAATTGTTCCATTAGAGACCGATTCATTGTTTAGCAGGTTACTAGAATTGTGAATTGGAATACTTGCATTTATGTCCCTCGATGGGAAAAATTTGAACCATAAATCGATGGTGAGTTATGGACTTGGTTACATTAAGAAAGCTGAAAGAGTCCTGTTCTAAACAATAGTGTAGTTGACATAAAATAATGCAGATAGCCTCTTATTTTTGCAAATTCTATTTTGAGAATCCCAAAGAGTTGAAAGAATAGTGACATTTTATCCAGCGAGCGGTAAGTTATTTTGTTCAAATATAAAACCGCGACTTATATTTCTACTTGTTAAGATAACTTCTCGTTAATAAGTCTCGTTAGATTCAGTAGAGACATTAATCGTCATGTTTTAAAGTAAAAATGTTCCATTAAATTCTTAATCATTGATATTGGTTGCATTTTTAAGTTAATCCAAAGTAGTTTATATATTTAACAGGTACTAATAATCGTTTGATAAGTTTTAATATAGTAGATGATTTGAATAAATACTTCTAATATCTGAGGTAATATTAGCACTTTAATTTATAGGATTTCTTGCTAAACTTACTCTGTAAACTAATGTATGGAGTGATTCGCCTAAATTACTTGATATATTGATATTTGATAGGCTAGGTAAAATCACTGAGTGATTTCTCCTTTCTATTTCTTGATCATTGAAATAAAGCACTGATTGATTATTTATAAATCAATACTTATTTGAGGAATAAAAGTAGCATTTTATCAGGTAATATAAATAGATTCTTATAAACTTAATTCTTACTAAATATTAACAATATGGGATCCTCAGATTCAAGACACCAGTTTACAAATGGTCATCTCTATATCTAAATTAACTAAGCTTAATTTAATGCAGGAGATACAATTGATGGGGTTGTTCATTTATAACTTAATGAAAAATTTCCTGCTAAGATACTCTAACTAGAGATATATGGAGCAGAAAAAACATTTTGGATCACTAAAGAGAGAAGGGGAAATAGCACCCACAAAAAGAAACACAATGGAAAACTAGTTTTCTTGTCATCTAAATCGAACTTATTTGCTTTCCCTGCTGGAGAAGCTTTACCAGGTCAATACTCTTTTCCCTTCAGATATTCTATTTTATTTTGCTTGATATAAGTTGCCTCATACCCTGCCTTCTTCATTATTGTATTATGGTCCTTAAAGTTCAAAAGTTTCTCAGAGATACAAGGTGATTGCTAGAATGGAAGAAGCTTGCGACACATCAAAATCATCATTCAAACCTTTCTTGGCAAAGAGAAGGTTTAATGTGATTAAGACACCAGATGTCCCTGTTCTGAACAAATCTCTTACAATGGAAAAGGCTATAAACACATTTTTCTTTGTCAAGTAGGGTTAATCCAAGGTCACAGTCACTTTCGAAAAGAATGTGTACCAATCAAATGAAATTGCTAAAATTAAATGTTAAGTGGATAACACTTCTTGTGATAAGGATATCACAAAGATAAAAGTTCAGTTAAGAAGAATCCTTGTTGCTATTAAATTTTTATGAATTTACTAAATCTATCTAATTTTATTCACAAAAATAATATGCAATCTGATTAATATTTTAGTAAAATTATAAATCTTTACTAATGATTATTTAGCTAAAGACAAGAAGGGTAGATCCTTCAAGCAAAATGAGATCCTTTCAATATCTAAGTACGAGGGAGTAAAAGCTGGAGAATAAAAAGATATGTCTTTGCAATTAAAAATGATCTAAAACTTCACCGACCTTAATTAATATTTAAACAAGAGCGTTTAAGCAAAGAAAAAGCCTCTCGTCCCTGAAGATATAGCCATCACCCAACACTTGCCTCCAACTCACCCTGGTTAGATGCTTGCTACTCTTTATCAACTTGAAGTGAAATTCACACACAAAGGAATGACACTTGGAAGCAAGATTCCCTCAGCTAAGTTTGAATTAATTATTATTTTAAGTATCAGATTCATATTAACGCAAAAGATTTAGGGTTGTAACAAGGAAACATCGCTGCTCCAGTTGGATGGAATCCACAGATTTTCTAAAACTAATAAATAACCACGTAAGTTGGGATTCCTTATTAAGATAGTGCCAATTAACAATACGCTATGGATTTAAATTAAATAAATACTACAATTTCTTATAAAATATAAAATGGGTATACCTTTTGATCAGAATTAAATGACTCAAGGATATGGTTAGCCTGTTCATTTCTCAGAACCCATGCCATTCTATGATGGATCTTAATCTGCTAGAAACTAGCCTACATCAATATTTATATTGATATTTACTATTTATACATTAATTATCATTAATTAAATCAATGTACCCAATGGGTGGTCAAGCCACATTAATGAATGCACATGATCTCGCATTAAATGAAGAGAAAGCAATAAAAGAAAGAGCTTTGAAGAAACAGCAGGAACTAGAAGGACCATATACAACAGCCTAAGTTTAAAACCAAATGAGTCAGCTTTCATTGGACCATTAATAAGTCCCTCATTAAAATATGGATTATCAAAATCAAGCCAATTAACTCAATTATCAAAACAATCAAACTTTGAATGGGTAATAGCAGCAATAGCAGCAGGAGATTTCTCAACTCTATCCATCTCTTGATATAACTAGCAACTACAGGAATCCTCAAGATAAGTAATGACACATAAAGGTCAATGGAGCAAAGAAGTATTACCATTCAATTTTATAACTACATCAAATCAAATAATATTAATCTCGATAATTTTATATTTTTTAAATCAATAGATTTACCTAAAATGAAAACTTTCAAAATAATGATAATATTAAAAATTCTATGAATGAATGTTTTCATTATAATTAACATCTTATTATAAATAAATTGTTTTGGGAGGACAACTCTAAATGTTTTAATTCAAAATTGTGCTATGGGATAAAAGCATTTCACAGAAATTCCATGCAACGCTATCTTATAAATGTAAAATATGCCATAAAATTTTCAGCCTAAAATATATCCGATATATTTCATATTTTAAATTTAATTTATACTTATACTGTTAAATAAGTTTGATATTAAAGATTAAAATTGTCATAATATTATATAATTGATCAAATGAATAGTGTCTTATAAGTTTAGCTCCCTACTCGAATACAAATTTATCTAAATAAATAGGTCTACTCTCCATCAGATATAGTCATTGGAAATGTAAAGCTACTCTTACCTGATGATAATTATTTATCATTTAATGGAATGGTATTTATTTTATTGATGAAATAGTGAAGGGAAATATAGTGTAAATGTAATTTATTGGGAAAGAAAAGACATAATGGTGCACATTGAATGAAATACCGGGATCAGATGAGTGAGTCACACATTCTGGCAACCATGAAATTATCAATTATCAGACTATACTTCATTAGTTCAGGAGTAATTTATAAATATTTAAGTAATGTTGCTGCATATACCTTAGTAAATATACCCTTCTAGTATAAGCTATAATTTAAGTAACCTATTAATTTAAAATTTATTACATAATGTTATAAAAGATGGGCTACCAACCAGTTTTTTATATCATTCAGGTAAACTTACAATTTATATTAAAACACAATTTGTAACATGAATATTAATTAAATGTTAATTTAAATTTACCCAAGACAGATTGATAATAAAATACAAATTAAAAGTGAAACTTAATGATATATTTGGGAGTTCACAAGAGACAGCAAGCAGTTTATCACAAATTCAGACATCTAAGATATTATTTATTCAATAATAAAACCCATTGAATCATAATCAGAAATACATATCAATCAAACACAGTATAAGGAATTTACTAATTTTTAAACATGGAGAAACTAATATAGACATTTAAATTTAATCTTTATCTTTTGTTCATATCGACATATATACTGAGTAGGATAATTTTGAATCAAATCATGATCTGAGAGTGTTGATGAAAATAGACAACTAGAAATCAGAGAGAGATTTGAAGTAAATAAAATTAGAATTAGTTCGAGAATTGGAATGTTAACAGCAGTCTACTCTTAATGCAGAACCATATAGGGAGCAATAATCACTAATCAGAAATTAGTTTGTTGGACTGTGTAAACATGAAACTGAACAGAATTAGTTTGACATTAAGCTGACAGATATAAATATTATTGGATTCTTTTAATTTGAATATTCTTAATATCACTTTAGATCCAAAATCAAATAAAGAATTATACTTGAGATTCAATAAGCATAAAAATAAAAAGGCAAACAATTTAGAGCTTTAATTTATAGAAAATATACCACCTAGCTGCAAAAGCGCTCTAATAAACTGTTAATACTATTTGAAATTTAAATTCAGTCATTCAGGTGTAATAATTGGTAAGAAATTGCCGATAGTAAAATTGCCTGTTTGGATTACATGTCCTCAGTAGCTATCATAGAATAGCATTGAATAAAGGCTTAGTGGGGATGTAAAAGATAACTAATCACAAATTGATAGTGTAAATGCAACTTCAAACTTGGAGATAGATCTTGTGAAAATTGATATCACCAAGAGTCATTAAATATAGGATAGATTAATTTGGCTGTACTAGTTGATGATAGAGAGG
The DNA here is from genome assembly GCA_000711775.1 of Oxytricha trifallax. NCBI lineage: Eukaryota > Ciliophora > Spirotrichea > Sporadotrichida > Oxytrichidae > Oxytricha > Oxytricha trifallax. The sequence continues at coordinate 162,127 of ARYC01000202.1, read as the reverse complement.
ATGAGTCTATCAAAATAAAATTAAATTTCTTATTCAAGAGACCATTACCAAATAGAGATATAGATATCGAAGAAGAGAAAGAACAATTCTAAAATCAATTAAAGAGCAATTATCAATAAGACCATTAAGATATTTAAGAGGTTTAGTAATGGATAGATCATTAATAAATATAGGACTATGTTCCCATTCCTATAGAAATTTTAAACGATTAAGTGCAATAGTGAGGATTATCTATTTTTTATAAAAATTTTGAATTGTTTTAATCTTAAAATATTTTGAAACACCAAGAGTCATTTGGGTGGTTTGGCTGCTTACTTAATTTAGGTCTCAATCAAAAGTCAATACTTCAATAGATCAATATTAATAAATCATTCAATCATATTTTGAGGATTATTTCATTTATTATCTTTAAATATCAAATGTTAATTTCAATATTAATTACTCTTTCTATATAATTTTAAGAATATTTGATTAAGTCTTTAGGATATTTTAGAGATTTTATATATTGTAGTTAAAATATTATTTAAAATTATGGGAAACTCAGACTCCAAAAAGGCATTTACCAAAGGATCACTTCTTGTTAAACTTTGTTTAAATTTATTATTTAAACACAAAGTTACAAAATTAATAATTTAGGTTTACCTTAGATAGTAAAGAAGTTAGATCAGGCATGAATATAACTGGTACGGTATCATACCAATTAGAGGAAGATTACCCTGCAGAATAAATTACACTTGAGTTAATCGGTAAAGAAAAGGTAACATGGGATGATCTTCAAAGGACTAGAAGACACAGTTTTTCACATTCATTAATAAAATTAGTATTTATAGTTTTATTTTATAAATCTCATTAATGTATTAACAATAAAACCACGTAGTTCATAGCTATGATGAGAATTTGAGCAATTTGAATCATTCTATTCATAGTAGTTCCACATATTCCAAAACTCAAAATTCTAAAACCCCAAAAGCTGATTAGACTTATGCAGTGAAGAGAGTGTTCATTCATTTGCATAAACTTGTGTGCAAGTTTCCATAGGCTGGCAAAAACAAGGGTTAGTAAGCATTCAAGTTTCAAATGTAGATACCACATGATATGCCTAGTAGTTTCCTTTTCGTCGGATAAAAAGACAGCAGAATTCAAATTTAATACAAACTTATTGCTAAGATGGAAGACACTTCGAACAAGAAAAAAGGTGGGTATCTACCCTTACTTAGCAAGAGACTTGTCAATTTTTATTTAAATTATACAATTAAATTAAATAAGATATGCTCAGCTATGATTTTTATTAAAGTCATAGTATAGCACCCACCTGAGGAAATAAAGTTCGATCAGTCATTCTTGAAATCACACGATATGAAAAATCTATTTTTCTTTAAAGCAGGCACAGCCAAAGCTCTAGCATTTATAGAAAAAGATGCCTATTAACAATCTTAAACAATAAAACTTAAACTAGAACTTGATAACACTTAGTGTGAACAAGAACTTAAGAAAGTAAGAGTAAATTTTATGAGAGAAATTACAGCGACAGCGGCTGATAGACTTAAATTTTAAGATAAACAGGCTTTGTTGGAGAGGAGTGTATAAGGAGTACAGTCAAAAGTATCGGATTCAAGAGATATTAGTTTTTTTAATTTAGTTATTTATTACTATAATATTGACTTACCTTTAAGCTTGATAAACTTTTTGAATGATAAGTACGTAAAAAGACTTTGTGAAAAGAAGCAGTACTTAGAGCAAGAACTTAAAGATTGGCTTTTTAGTTTATAACCTTCAGTAAGAACACTATCGTTTGAGTGCAAATACTATATTGAGATTCAATTTGAACATAGCGGTCTCAATTTTGGTAAATCAATACCGCCTATTGTCATCCCAATATAAATTTATGATAGCAATGAATAAGAAGTTCTTCTAAATCATAATAGACAAAGAGTTTAATCATAAGGATAAATGCAATAACATGGCTTTATTAACCCTAACCCTTATAATTTGATTCAATAGTTGCCTCCTTAAATATTAAGTCATTTTTCTAGACTTTGATTTTAATTTACTTCTGTTTACAATCCATATCAAGCAAACCAAGATCCCAGAGCTATTTAGGTAAACAACTAAAACCCTTCTGCTAACTTTGGAAATAATAACCCACATTACAATCCCAATTTTATGCCTCATTAAGGGAATCTCCCCTAAGTGTTACCTCCCATCGACTAATAGCAACATAATCATCAATAAATATTAAACCAGCAGCACCAACTATTCTAGTAACTGTAGTACAATCAGCAATAGTATTTGCAACAGTTAGACTACGAAATTCCAGTAGGACAGCCAGTTGTATTAAATCCAGCTGTTAACTAAAAGAATAAACTTATTGCAGGCAACGATGAATTAAACGATAGGTTATAAGAAGACGATGATTAGGTGTTCGCTAACCCGTAAGATCAGCAAAATTAATGTTTAAAATCATATTAATACATTTAAAACTCCAGATTTGAGGAAATAAACAAATCAAAGCAGCCAAAGCAAATCTGATAAATACAAAACTAAAGATATATCCCATAAATTTTCATTAAATCAAAAACAATTTCTATTAAGTATCAATATTTAAAATTTCTTTTTCTTTATTTTATGTTATGATAATTGAAAAGTTAGATATAAAATAATTCAATATTAGATCTTGAAAACTTCAAGTTAAATATTTTTAATTTAAAGTCTTTTAATGTCTTAAAACATAAGCATTTTAGTGTTTTTACTAATCATTTTTATCTTTAAAAGTTTTTACAAATAAAAATCAATTAAATAACAAATATCTTCATTTTTTATTAATAAATGAATGCAAATTTGAATATACTTTTGATAAGGAAATTTTATATATATATATATCCAAAATATAATGCAAGGAATTATTTGATTAATTACAAGGTAAATAAATTTTCCAGATAAATCTAAATGCAGGAAATGAGACATTTTAATCACATTATTATTTTTTAATAATTTTATTTACTTTAAAGTTGAATAGAAATTGAATAAAATGAATGTTTTTATAAATTTAATATGAATCATAATATAAAGCCAGTGAACTTATCTTCAAAGACAATTTGTGTTGATAGAAATTCATAAAATTTAATACTGTTAACTGTGATTAATCTTTTTCAAAGTTTACCTTGTAGAATAGGAAGGATGTGCTCCTTTAAGCTATGTAAATATAATTATGATAATTTAAGCCAGGAAGAACTTGAGTCTTGTTGAGTTTGCTGTTCTTAGCCCATTCGAGTTGAGTCTCATAAATGTCTCCGTAAGAGTTACCAATAGCACTCACAAGGACGCTATCAGGGTAGGCTGTGGCTTCGATGAGTGGAATCATTTGAGGTCTGATTAGTCTCATGTTCTCTTTTTGAGCTTCAAGTAGGTGATGAACGGTGCCGAGTGCGAAGAAACCTGATTCATAAAGAGGTACGGAATCTTGGATAAGCTCTTAAAGGGCATAGATTCTAGCAAGAATTGACAGATTTATATCATTTATTAATATAAAGTATTATTATCAATAAATAATTTTCCTTGAGCTTGGAGCACTGGTATGGGTGTTGTTCGATGTGTTCAAGGAAGAATTTAAAGGTAACGTACATAATATGAGCCTGAGCCATCTTAATCATATCAACTGAGAAACCAGAGTTAACCAAAAGAATAATTAAAAATAGTTAAATAATTATGTATTAAAATATATTCATAAATAACCTTTTCGTTCTCGGAGAGCTTTGAGGTGAATAACTTAGCAGCAGTACTGTTGATTAAATAAGCTGATCTTGCAGCCAATGCAGTCTCAAGAATAATTAATTTAACAGTAAATTTGTAGTGTTTCAACACTTTTTTGAATGAATTATTAATATTTGGCTATTAGAATTAAGAAGCTTAAGGTCATGAAGATCAGTATGTGATTTGATGTTAGATTTAGCAGCAAGCAATTCTTGCATCTTGTTGAAATATTCAAACACGCCTGATGGCTTGAAACCTCTTTGGATGTTCTTAATGGTCTTCAAGATCAATCTAGCTGATTGCTGAAGCATCACAGTGTTATCACCTTCAAAGGTAGTGTTTTAAATTAAATGAATCATGAAACTTTTTGTGTTTGGTGCATAATCAGTTTGTAGAGATGGAAGGCCAGACCAAGCAAGGAAATATTTGAATTAAAAATATAATTATAATAAACCTGCACCACCACATGATTGTCTCATGACATCAATACCTTCATAGACAATTTTAGTGTAAGAGGCTTTGTAGCCTGAAGACAAGTGATGGCAGAGGTCCAACAAACCAAAGTTACCAACATGGATTAATAAATACATTTATTGAAAACTTATTCATAAATTTATTAAATGACTAATGGATATCTTTCATGAGTTGTTGATGCATCTTGATAAGAGCAAGTGAAGAGAAGTTAAAGGCATAAGCGTAAGCCAAAAGAGGAGCAAACTTAAACTAATGAGTTTGGTAATCGAGCAACTTTCTTTCAATCTTAGTTCTATAAATATATTATTAGCCTTTTCTTATTCATGAATCACTTGCAGGGTTATAGTGTAAAATACATTCTATAAACTTACCCATCTTAAGTGCTGAATTGTCTTCTGACAACTGCGTATCTTGTAGCAATAGTGAGTCCTTGAGCTAGTACTTTTCCACTGCCAATAGCAATGCTTACTCTAATGAACATCATCACAGAGTAAAGAGTTCTCAAGTCACCCTTAATTGAGAAGGTTCCCTCTCTGTCTACGTCAACAAATCTGCGGAGGAGGTTTGTTCTAGGAATACGCACGTTATTCAAAATCAAATAACCGTTGTCTTTACTGGCATAAACATTTATCATAGATATTGAAAGAGAAATAATAAATTAATACATTAAGTTTATCCGAACTTTGGACCAATATCTCCACATTCAATACCTTCTAAGGGAAGATATGTTTCTTAGTCTCTCAACTGTAGAATGAATGGTTGAACTCCATGAGACTTCCCATTGATGATCATTTTAGCATAGACTATAGCCCAGCCTCCGAATTTACCTAATTCTCCTGGCCAGAATTTAGTGGCAGTGATTGTTGGGGTGTTTAATACGAATTAATCCTTTTCTTTATCAAAAGTTGTTTTTAATCACACATGTTATAAAATTGTTGTTTATTTTATTTATAATTAAAAGTTGCAGTAGTTTCAATACCAGCAACGTTTGATCCGTGACCCAATTCAGTTTAAGCGTAGCATCCAATCATTTTAAGATTTTTAATAAGAGGAATATAGTGGTTTCTTTGTTCATCATCTCCCAACTGATCAATACTCAAATAGAACATACTCAATGTTAGTCCAAAGGGGAACTTTAGAAAATTTGTAAGCAAATATTTAAGATTAAAGATAGTGATAAATCTTTATCATTTCCTGGCAGGAGAATGAAAGAATATTCTAATATGGAGGTCAAGCTGTAATCTTAGTACTTACCACACCCTGGAACATAGCTGAGTACCATGGAATATAATCGACTTCATACTTCTAGTAGTACTTCTCCTTGTTAAGTTCAAATATTCTTCTAGCTCTTTGGAAACCGAGCTCTAGCTACTCTTCTCTTGTCATATCATACCATTTCTCTGTGTTGACTAATACTGGATCTGACTCCATATCATGCATGTAAGCTTTAATTTTTGTATAAAATATAATAGTTAAAGCCTTATATTCTTCCCATTTTTACTTGGATCCAAACCATGATTCTGTGAGCTCTGCTTAATTGAAGTTGCATTTCTTGCGTTCATCCTCTAAATCTTGAGCAACGATTTTGTTTTTAATGCTTCCAACTCTTGGCTTTTGTTCAATTTATAATCTTTCAATTATAAATTAATTTACATTATTTCTGAATAAAATATGTATATTGATGTTCGTGGGTAGTGAGATTGTTTTCCATTGATAGTGTTTAAAAGTAGTGACGTACAATTAAAATTTATGACGATTTAATTATAGTTTGTAATTAATTTAATTATAATAAATTTCCCTTAAAAGATATAAATAGCCCAAAGTATACTTTTTAAATTTATTACGAAATTGTATAAGAATTCATAGTTTTAACTTTACTGGATCTGTATCAAACAATCAAACTATAAATATAAAACATGAAATTACTGCATACTTTGGAAGATTCAGGATACTAAAGAATATAACTAACTTAAGTGTCTCAAATTCAATATACATTAATAATTGTATTTAATTACTTTTGGTAAATTTTTTAACTAAATTTAATGAGAGAGACCTTCAATAACGGTTTAATAAATACTTCTTTTGAAAGTCTAATCTCTTCTATTAATATTAATAATTTTCTAACAATTAATTAGATATTAGCATTTATAAATTTAACTTCTAATGTGGTATTTGATTTCAAGCTAACAGATGTAAACTTTGCAAATCAATCTCTCTCAAATAGTCTATACTCAGGATCCTACCTATCAAATTAATACCGTCTAACTTTCTCTAATGTTCCCTTTGTTTTTGACAATCGTCTCTGTGGAAAACAAGGTGAGTGGGTTTCAGTTCCAAACTATAAATAAAATTCATCTGATCAATACAATAATTTCTACAATGATTACTAATATGGAGCTTGCAACGACAATAAGTACATTAAGCAATTCACTAGTTAGGACAACACTGCAGGATCGCAGGCTAAAATAATGCAAGCTAATATACGAAGTGTTTATAAAGAAATGACTATAGAGCTGTGGTTTAATTATCAAAGGAATAAAAACACTCAAAGTAGTGTAATATTACTTAACAAATATCTATAAGGAAAATTAAACTAAAATAAGTTTTTATGTGTATTATTTATGTTAGCAAGAATCTCCAATTATTATTAAATTTGGATATAATTTGATATTATTAATATTATAATTTATTTTTTTAATTTTAATTTACTAAACAATAATGAGTGTTGATTAGTAATATAATCGAGAAGAGAGATTTAAGATTGAGTTGCTCTATTTCAAAAACAGAACTTATGATAACTTAGGAATAGGTTCGTTTGATCAGGGAAGTGGTTATATCACTCATGAAACGGCTATACAAGAAAATCAATGGTTCCACACTGTTTGGTAATGCTCAAATTCATAAAACTTAGCAAAGAGTTACCTATTTGAATACACAAACAAATACAGCTAGGTTAAACAGGCCTAAGGAAGTATTAGTTAACCTAATATAGTGTTAAGTAGAACTTATATTGGAGGAGATAATCAAGGGTAGAGAAGGTTTGTTGGCAGTCTTAAAGATCTGAGGATCTGGTTTTAATTTAGAACTCAAGCTGATATAAACAAATACAGAAATATTATGCCACAAGACATAGCAAGTGCCCAAAATTTAATGCATTACTACAGATTTGATTCAGATATAAATATCTGATATAATTAAATTTTGGTTTTAAAATTATAACTCTTATTCCAGAATTCCTGATTTCATGTCTTATGGGAAAAATGTATCTTATGATTTCACTGTGACTTTATCACCCAATATTGATTCAACAATAAGGTATGCGTAGGATTTTAATAATACATCAAATGCTCCCTCCCTTACTCTATGTGAATACAATACCTATTTAACAACATAGTTTTCCTGTGCTTTGAAAACTGATTTATTTCAAAATGATACCATTTTTATTTAGTTTATGATTTTTCAATTAACTTGCAGAATTACTAAAATCTCAATAGCGGGCAGTTTATTATAGATTCAAATATAATTTACTTAAATAAAGATCCAGACAGCTATTATTCAAGCTTTGAGTTACTTTACACTTATCCCAATGTGACTAACTCATTTTAATTACTACTTTAATATACATTTACATTTTCTCAATAATTATTAATTTAAAATTGTTTAATAATTGATAAATTACTCATTAGTTTCAAAGCAGCTGCCACTATTTGCAAACTAAAATATTAGAAGTTTCAATATCTCATCGTTTAAATTGAACAAAGATTACGTTTATATAGTTCAGTATACCAGTTACAACATTATGTACCAAGAAGATACTCTTAACAGACAATAAATAGCATAACATTTATTATATTATATATTAATAATTAGCAATTGACCCCAGCTGTCCTTCGTTTTCTTTTAGTAATTTCTATAAAGATGAAAACACTGTTTACCTTTATAATTCAGTTAACAAAAATTACTCAGTCTCGATACAAAACAACACCTATTTTAAAAAAGATAACGATTTATTATTTTTTACGCTTTTATTTTACTTTGAGTGATTGCTTGTTTGAAGATTACTACAACATGTCCATTCATAACTACACTTGGCAGTTAGTTCCAGGACAAAATTAAACTTTTATAAATTCAACATTCAATTTCACACTGCTAAATAATAACATGACGCTCAACATTACACAGTTGTATTGCTTCAATAAATTGTAATTATAATGTTATGCTTACAAGTTATTTGATAATATTTTATCAATTTAACAATAGAAAATTCCCCTAAACTAAATCTTAGTATTCAACGTTTCGCTCACATACTACAATTTAAATCTTAATCAATAACAAATCTACTACTAACTAGTAAACATTAAGTTTGTGCAGGAAAATGTGATAGTACAATATACACAAAATTTCCTGAGGGTATCCTGGGGAGATTAGATGTTCATTGATGCTTAGCAGAGCTTTAGTTTAATACCACCCTTTGAAAACAGAGAGGTCTAGTATTACAATGTTTAAATAGGAAATTATTTAATTTATAATAATTATTATCAATGCTTATACTATTTTAAAACATAATAACAATATGAAGTGGCATGTCCAAGGGAACTATTTAGAACAACACAAGCTTATAATGATTTGTGTTACATAGACTTTAAGGGCAGGATATTTATTGAATTTGATTAATATAGAAGTTTAATGCTTATTGATTCCTATGTTCATTTAGATAGTAAAGTTTAACAATAATTATAAAGCTATGGTATGAGGGATATTCAATTCTTTTTACATCTTGACTTTGATATTTTTTAAATTAACCAATATTCATTACAATTTCACAGTAACAGGAAATGTAAAGTTAGAAAACTTAAAGTCTTCAAAGATTATTACAGTACAATTTATCAATTAAAGCACTTTATTTTTAAAATGTAAATTATTCGTTATCTGCCAGAAAATTTTAATTATTTTATCTATATTAATTGTACTTATTTGATTATTTTTTAATAATTATTTTTAATTAAAAAATTAGTGTAAAAATTACTGAAAATTATTACATAGCTTATTATAAGAAAATAAGTATAAAATTTAATTTGTACGATTATATTCTTAAATATGATGGGATTATGTTCAATATAGTTAATTAATCAAAGTAAGATAAATATGAATAATTTGATTATGATAAATATAATTTTATGAATTGTCAAAACTAGTGACTTTTAAAGTAGTGGTAAAAATTTATGAATCTAAAAAATTTTATTGTATATATATATTTTATTAATAAAATAATATAATAGTTTTGCATTGATTGTGTAAAGTTGCCTTATCTATAGAAATATTTAATGGAAAAAAAATTATCTAAAACTATTTTAATTATGAGATCGTTTTAAGTTTTTAAATATTACAAGCACAAGTTAGAGAATTTATATATATTTATAATATTTTTTAAGTCAGCTCTGTCCAAACATAATATTCGAACCTTATTACAATGTATCTTTACTTGATTAATTCACAGAAATATTCCCAATATATCGCCTTGAATGTGATAGATCAAGTTACATTTCAAGATATGATATCGTGAACATTAGTTGGTCGATGGATTTATCAAATGTTACTTGGATCAGAAATCAGCAAGTTGCTATGATAATTATATAATTGAATTAACTAAAAATTAATATGTTATAGCAATTAAGATTCATCTAATACATCTGCAGATTATCTAAACAAGGTTATTACTCAGAATTTACTAAATGTTAAAAGTGAAGGTATTCTCAGTCAAATTTTGCATTTCAAAAGTAATTACACTTGGGCTTAATTGACTGATGATGCTCGATATAGAATGAAAGTAGGAGAAAGTATACCTGTTAACATAACTTATTATCTTACTTCACCTGAATTAATGGGGTAGTATAAGATGTTCAATTTAAGCACTAGTCTGAGGAGAATTGCCACAGATTACTAAATGACACTAGTAACAAATAAGTACAGTCTAGTATTTGACCATAATGAAACAATAATTCTTGATATTCTCAACACTTTCGATCCACAGGACCCTGGAGTCATTCTAAACTTTTTGTGGAGTTGCCCAAGACCAACTTAAAATTCAGATATAGGAATATGCAAAAATGAGAGATCAATTAAAAACATTAAAATTAATTATTTACTATTCTTTTGATTATGTGAATATTATATTCGTTAGTTTAAAAAGTTAATATTTTTCTTTTGTAAGTAAGCAGAAATAAATTTAATGGAGTAATATAAATTTTTAAATTATATTTTACAAGAAAATTATTTAAATTCTGTTTAATTATATTTTAATTTTAATCATATAAAAATAATCTATTCATTAAATTCTTTTAAATATTCAACATTTAGTATAGTTCATGCACTTTATGTTGTTTAATATAAGTGTAAGTCTATAAAAAATATTTTTTTTCTTATTCAAAACAAGTAAAAAACATCTATGATAGTAATCATTTTATAACTTTATTTTCAGGATAATATAAATGACTAAACTAAACCAATTTGCCTTAAATTATTATTAAATGAAATTTTAGATCAAAATTTTGGCAATATCTACTACCTTCACTAATAAAATAATATAATAAATTTTTTGCTATATATTATATAATTTTAATTTATATATTTATATACATACTTTTGAAAAATAGTCTTTAAATTATAAAAACTATCTATAAATAATATAAAGGATTAGAGGTATAGTATGAGTGACATTCAAATCACACCACTCCACAGAGCTATTATGAATTGGAAATATAACACAAATTATACAATTAATGCAACTATTATCAACCCAAAATCTCAGAAAAAATAAGTAGTAGGATTCACAGTTTCTGTTAGCAGACCTCCAAACACTACCTTTACCTAAGTATGTCCTTATTTCGATTTTGAATAAACTAATCAATTTGTAATACGCTAAGACACAGAGGATACTCTGATGTATGTTTCAGAAAATTAAACATCCCAAATTAATATAAGCTATCCTTATCTAAAAACTGCTTGTGGAGTGCAAAATTATACCTTCTAAGACTTAATAGTTGATGACCCCAATAATCTCATCTTTAATAATACTTTTAATTATGAGCTTGGTGCACCTAATCTGAATAGGAATTTATGTCTGAGTATAAATGCAAGTAAGATTTTCTAAAATGAAAACGATAAGTATATTTTATACACCTACCTATACTATTCAGATTCTACAACTTCAAAGACGGTCTATCAGTATAATAAACAAATTATTCTTCAGAAAATTAATTCAAGCTCAATCTTAGTATCAAGTTTCAAATCTACATATTAAAGGTTAGGAGTAAAAGATCTCTTGGAACTAGATGCTTCAAGTAGTTATGATACTTAAAACATTAAAAACAGAAATTTCAACTTTAGATGGAGATGTCCCAATTAACTTTAAAATCAAACTCTTTGTGAGACTAATTCTAAGTCTTTAATTTCTTTAAAAGCTGCTGATAGAAATAATCTAGGAATAAACTTTCCAGGTTAAAACTATAAATTTGGAATGTAAATATATGATGGAGTGAGAAGCTCTGAATGGCTTTATTCATCTGTGTTTATTAAGCCTGACTCCCCAAATAATGAATGTTTGTAGCTTGGTATTCTAGATTAATTTGCTACAAGAATCGTAGATTAATACTATTAGTATCCCTTATTGAGGGAATTAATGCTAAATTAGTCTTGTCAAGGGATATAATACAGTTAACTTTTAACTAAAATAAATCCTGTTGCTACCATGAATGTCTCAACTTACTTAGAGGATTAATAAAGACAAATTATCACAGAATCTTATCTTGGAAATGACAGAAACATAATCAGAGTCCCTTATAATTTAATGACAGATCTTGATCGAAGCTACTATTTTAGGATTACATATAATATAAATTTGGAATATTAAATTAAAATTAAATAATAATTATAGATTATTTAAATTAGTGGCAGTTAATTTTATGAAAATCTATAATTATGATGCTCGTTAAGTAGAAAATATATATCATTCAGATATTACTAATTGGCGGTACTATTATATCTCATCCCTAAAGCAAGATAAATCGATTTTATTTTTGACATCAAAATAAAAATATAATTTAATACGATAAATAATATCGATTTATCTAGCTTTAGGGATGAGTTAAAATAGAACCACCAAATTTTAATGTCTCTGATTTTACATTTTCTATCTAATGAGTATATTTTACCAAATTTATAGATTGCTACCCCCTATTATAACAATTATTAATTAAAATATATTCAATTTTCAAATTTATATGTATTTAATCAATATTATACATATACGGTAGCTTACAATATAGGGGAGGAGTATAAGGATTCTTAGACTTACTTAGAAACTATTCAATTTAGGAAGTATAATACACCATAATAATTATATGATTAGTTTTACATTGATTCTCCTACTTTGCTAAATATCGATGTTGATTAAAAAATAGAGTTTACAATAAAACCTACAAATAATTCATTGATAAACTATGCGTAATTGACTATATAGTGGAGATGTGATAGTAAACTTAATCTGAATAATATTTGCAGTAGTTTCAGAAACTAAACATTGACATTAAGAAATTCAGACAGAAATTTTACTCAGTTATTAGGCTAAGTATTAAAAATTGAAGCAAGCGTGGGTGGGACTGTTTATTCATAATACTTTTAAGTAGTAAGTGATAATCAAAATCAAGTATCCACTTCTTGCTAGTTAGAATCAAATCAAATTACTTATGTTAATACTAGCTAACTTCTTATATATGAATAATTAATTACTATTCTTGTAATTGGGCTAAACTGCAACAATTAAGCATTTATATCATCAAATGCCTAGTATAAGTGGAGTATTCAATCTTTTGAGAGTCTTTCTTAGCTAATAGATGGTAGAGACGATCTAAGCATAGTAAAAATTAGACCGGGGACCCTGCTGTAGAATAGATAATATTTCGTCAACTTAACTGTCATTATTCCAAATTGGAAATACAATCTCACATTTTTAACTCCAACAATCAAAATATATTATAATTCAGAATACATCTTATACAATTGTAAAAAATAAAAATAATAAATTAAAATTCACTATTTAAAGAGATATTCAAACTTTTAGCTCGATTTTGTATATTTAAATTAATTTATTTTTAAAACAAGTTTTTCATTCATTAATGCTATTGATTAAATTTAAATTTTTTATAGAGCTTTAATTTCCTTATCAATTATCTACTTCCCAACTATATGTATCTTAAGTAATGAAGACTTCTGACATAGCTCTAAGCTAAAAAATAGGGAACTTTTATGAAACTTAATTTAGACTTTAACTTAATGCAAACTGGGGTACGATAACCACAACTAATAAGCTAAACCTCTTTTATTAGGTGATCTTAGTTCTAAGCGATGGAACTTACCATTACCAACAACCATTTTAACTAGTTCCAAAGAATTACTCAATAAATCTGGGGGATCTGCCTTCCTTCACTAAAATGACAGTTGAGATTAGAAATAATTATGGATAAATATCAAACTACTTAGTGTCTGGGTATACTATAACATTAAATTCTAAACTTAATATAAGTTCATTATTATCAAGCAAAAAGCAGATAATTGATAATTCATAAGATCCTATTGTAATCACTAATTAACTAAACCCTTTTTAATTAAATAAAAAGAAAATTAAAGATAGAATACTAAAAAATAGAGAGTAATTAATGCTAGAATTTATTATTGACTAAGAATAGTGAATAATCAAACAGCAAAATTAAATTGCTTATAAGTCAATTTAATTATAATTCTAAATTAATTTATAATTTATGCATATAATTATTATATCTATTAAAAATGAGCCTTTAACAAATTTCTTTAATTGAAACTAATACCCAAAAGCTTTTGAAAACATACTTTTAAATAAAGAAATGAATAAAAGAGGTTTAATACAATTAAATTAGATATGGGGTATGAGTAGCTATAATTTATTTATGAAGAAGCTATTTAATTATTTATTAACTTTATCAACCAATTTAGAGCGAAAAATATTAAAACTTTTAATATGCCATCGATAAAATTGCAAACACAAGAATATATCTTGTAAACAATAATGCTATCTACTGTTATATTGATTAGCAATTATTATAAATAATCTCTATTAAAATTAAAAAATTATTAATCTATTTGATTAGCTTTGCATAAACCTATTTTAAAATCTTATCTAACTTTAAACCAAATTTAAAAAATATTCTAATAGTAGATTATTAAATTATTGCTGGGTTATGATTAATCTCTTACTCCTGCATAATCAAAAGACATTATCTAAAATTACTACTATTTCTTGTAAGATGCTAGCTTTATAAACTCAGACTATAATTAAGATCTTTCAGAAAATTTACTTAAAATTTTATCAAGATTAAAAAGCTAGAACCCAGATGTAGTGAACTTGTATAATTAAGAAATCGCTTTGATTAATCAAAGAATAATGGAGTCTTAAATAGTGAAATCAAGTCCATTTGAAAGTAGTATTTATAGTTAAGGGGATTAAATTATTATGATAGGCTTCTTAAAAAATGACGAGTAGTTTAAAATGAACAATTACTAATCAGGTATATAAGTTGAAATTGAAATAGACACTTTTTAACAGATATCTAGAGAAATCAATGACTATAAAACTGCTTCTAAAGCATTTAATTAAATTTATGATTTATAATTTTGGTTACCTTCTCACAAATACTCAAGGATGTTAGGAGTGTTGAGTACAAATAATAAATCAGATCCAATTAATAACTTCCTAGCTCAAAACTAAATTGATATCAATATTTATGATAAATAAGGGTAAATCTATGACATTTAGGGCCTAAGAACCCCTATACAGATATATTTTAACTACTAAAAGAGTTTGGGATCTTCAATCTGGGATAGTCAATGTGTCTATTTAAATACTGGAACTGGAAATTGGACTTAAGATGAAACAATAGTAACAGTGATAGATTAAGGAAATCAAATTATTAGATGCCAAACTAAACATTTAAGCAAATTTACTGTCATATCAAGGTACCAAAAGAATGGTATGTTTGAGAGCGCTATATACAGGAGTGCTTCTTTATATGAAATTTCTCAAGAAAAATACTTTATCGTTGTTTAAATTAGTTTTTATAATTTAAGTTGCAGTTTCTCTGCTTATGGTTTTTATAATGGTAGAGACATTCGGGTATTTTGTATTTAAAAACTAAGGGCTAAGGAAGATAGCTAAACTAAAAAACAGAATTGGATTGAATATCATCATTTAAACAGATAGCTCAAGTTACGGGTCATCCTCTAGAAGAAGTTTTTAGGACAGAGATTTTATACTTTTATCTAAGTTTAGGATTGTAAAAGTTTCATTATACTTGTTAAATTCATTTATGGCAATTCTAAACTAGTATCCAAGGCATATTTAATGGGTTAAACTACAAGGCTTTATTACTATATTACTGGCTTATTCGATCTTTACCTCAATTTTCTTTTCTCTAAGAACTTAAATTGTCGCATTTCAAATAAGTAATTGGACAGAGCTAGATTCGTTTTTAATAGCTTTAATTCTAACAATTTTACTATTCTACCCTACAGTACTACTATAAAACTATTTATGCGTTTTATCATTTGAAAGCCAACAAAAATCTCATCGAAATTCAATGCAGGATATTAAACTTGAAAAGTAAAATTCAGATGTGCTAGATAGTAAAAAGGATTTCCTGAAAAGTAATGATTAATCATTGTTTGATTTGAGGGATTAGAGCTTTATTGGTGGGTATCATAAAACACTTAACTGTGCGGTAAATGATTTAGAAAAAACTGATTTGCATATCCCCAAAGATATCAGCCCTATATATTATAGGGAAATTACTAAATTGTAAAATTAAAATAATTATAGTCTTAGCGGAATATTATTTGAAAAAAATATTTGATAACTTATATAATTAAAGTTGGTTTAAATTTAAAAGCTCCATTTTTATTAACATATATTAACGAAACAAAATAAAACCTTTTTAGTTAAGTTATTCCAAAATAATTCTTAAATTAGTTATAAAAGTAATTATAAAGACACTCATTTTAAGCAGGAATACCTTCAACTCCAAAATCCAAAAGATTATAGCAATCTTCAATTATGTCTCCCTAATTAGATGAAGACCTTGAGGAAGTAAAAATCTCAAAAGTTCCACAACCCCTTAACTTAAACTAGAAATTCCAAAATATAAAAATTGAAGATGTTTTCTAGCATTAAAGTTCTGAGGCAAAACACCACAAGCCTAAAATTAGCAGATTTAGCATAGCTTAAAAATATGAGAGAGATCATACTAAATTGAGAGCACACAGCCCTGAAGGACAAAGTTTATAATCTTCTAAGGGTATAGACGTTTCAACCATTCATTAAGATTAGACTAATTAATAGGCTATAATTAGCATGAATACACCAGTGAAAATAGAGCACATTAAAATCACAGTTGCTGATGGACCTACGACATAAGAAAAAACAAAATCCTAAGAAAAAACTTCAAACACTCTTGAAGTTGTAAAAACAATCGAATAGCAAGATAGAATATGGCAGGTTCAGAAAATCTTTAAGCAAGTGAATACTAGAATGTGTCAAATTACAGCAATTAATGGATTGGTACTAATTTTTACATTGCTCATGTTTGCTTTGACAAGTCCTTCTAATCTCATTGCTTTCTTAATTTCATTAGTCATTATCGCAGCATTAAATATGCTAATCAATTTGTCACTTGGTACGTATAATAATTTATTTTGGAATGTTTGGAAAATTAAAATTTAAAAAATAAATTATAGAATTTGTAACTTAATTTTATCTTTCAAGATATGTAATTCAAGATAAAAACAAAGAACTATAAATTGAGCTACCCTAAGGAAAATTAAACAGAATAATTTCTAAATATCTCATTGGGGATAAAACTCTAATCTAAATATAATAAAAGCTAATGCGATGTTTTTATGAGAATTAAAATAAAAACTAATCAAGTTAATAATCTTGAGCATAAAAAACTAAATAATTTCTCTTTTAATTTCATTATTTATTTTGTACTCTAATGTTTTACAATAAATAGATTAATTGTAAATTTCTTTAGTCTTATACCATTACGATAAACTTCAGCAGATTAATTTGCATAAACTGCTATTCCATAATAATAACTTAAATTTTAAATCTAGAGATTTTAATGATTTCAGTTTTGAAATTTTAAATGGAAAAATCTATATGTTAATAAAAGACTATTAATCAAATTGAAAAGCTTTAATTTTAAAATAGTAAAATTTTCAACAAATTTCTGATTTCTATTTTTGAAAATCATTGCAATTTAATTAATGAAGATAAATATAAAATTTTATTTAGTATATTTTGCAATAAAATTCTGATTCAAAATATTATTACGAATTTAATCATATTTTGTTTGTATTTGTTTGTATAAACTCAGTCAAAAGTTTATAAATATTATTTATAAATCTAAGGAAAGCAAGAGTATATGAAACATATTTTATCCTCTTAATTTGACAATAAATGATTTAAGTACATAAATTCGAAAAATATTATTATTTATATTATCTTATCATTTACTCTATTGACACAGATGATATTTTAAAATCAAAATATTAGTATTGTTTTTATAATTTATGAATATTTATTTATACATTTTAATATAATTAAGGAGCCAAGAGATTCTTTTTATTAATTTTTACATGGTTTTATCAAAATAATAATTTAAAACTTTAAATGATAAAATCTAATCAAGCTAGCTTAATTATTGAAATTCCTTTATATCTATTTAATATTTTATTATGAAAAATATGCATTTAAAAATTATTTTATATGAAGGAAATTTTAATTTTAGAATTAAATGCATATAAAATTATAATAAAAATAATTATTTTCAATTTTTAGATCATTGTGAATGATATTAAGAATCATCATAAAACATGCATATATTTTTATTTATAAAATTTATATTATATAAATTTCGAAGAATTTTTAAAATGAGTATTTAATTTGTTCAATCAATTAATTTACAAAATGCTTATATAAATCTTGAGTTTTAAATGCATCCATCTTCTGAAATATCAGTAAAAGCAATTTAAATTGAAAAAATTACGCGATAAAATATTATTCAAATAGATATTAATTTTAGTTGAGCAAAAGCTTTTAATAAATTGAGAGGCTGTTTAAAAAATTAAAAAAAATCTGGGTAAAAGATTATAATTCTAAATTAAGTTTGAACATATTGGAATTATAATATTTTATTGTATGTTAATATATAAATTTTCTTTCGGTATTACCTAAATAATGCGGTAATTTTAATATATTAATAATTAAATCTATTTTATCTCGTTAATTTACTATATTAGGTTGAATTTGGTGAAGTATAGTTTATATTGTTATCACCAATCTGCAAAACTAAGAGTCGTGATTAGATCATTACTTTAATCATCTTATCTGCTTAAATTAGAGTTTTAACATTTGAAGTAGTTTCATCGAGGTCACCTTAGAAGTTAATAAAGAAGTCAATCAGGAAACCTTTGAAAAATAGCTTGAATAAAAAGACATTAATTAAAAATACAATATTTAACAATAAATACTTAAACCTTGAGATTTGATATCATCAGCAGCCCTTAAAGTTATTCCTTAAGTACTTGTAGAATTTCTCTTTATGTTAAAAATGTTTAATGGTGCTGAATAGCACTCACAACTTTGCTCCTTTTCTATTACACTTACGAACTGAACATTCTTAAAGTACAAATCACTTATTGCTTTGTTATTGTAAAAATCAATGTTAAACTGACTGCTCTCATCTAATTTAAAGTAGAGGACCATGGCTTAACGTTCTTAATGAGGATATCTATGAAAGATTTCCTCTTTAAAATTAGTGCTTCGATGAGTTTGGGTTATAAATAAATATTTGAGATCTGCATTCAGAGCTGTGCCTATGTTTTAATTTTATGGTTGAGCGTTACCTAGAATGCATAAATCTCGTTTTGCTTGAAATATATCATTTGAGACTGGATTCGTAAAATTAAACGAGGCTTAGAGTATTCCATTTATGAATATTCTAATGAAGGATAATTGTGATGTTAGATTAGTGACTGTTGAATTTAATTGAATTTAGTTACTCATATTTTAATACGAGAAGGTATAGTGTCTCCAGTAATTTAAAAACTTGCTTGAATATTCATTTTCACTAGATGAGAATAGATATTGCACATAGTGGCCACCCACTTATACAAATTCAATCTTTTCCGAGTCAATGATAGCTCTTGAATGCGATCCACAATCAATTATGGTACCTCTTTGATCAACAAGATTATATGAATTAGATCCAGAGCTATTAATAGGCTTGATTCTTAAATAAAGTTCATAAGTGTACGATTGCAAATACTGACCACTTAAATCCAGCATATTTCTAAATTGTACATAAGAACCCTGAGTTTTATTGAATATTCTGTAGTTTGTAAATTAGTTAGGGTAGCCATCATAGATCTGCTAAGATTATACTTGAATTAGAGGGGCAATCACTAGCAGGAAAAATGAAAAGAAACAGGCTGCTTCTTTAATTTAAGTAGTCTTGAGTTTAGATTGTTAAGTAATAGACATTTAAATTTTATACCGATTCTCCTCAGTTTAATTATTTTAAATAAATTTATTATCTAACTTCTTAACTAAATGTGATTATGTAAGGAATATTATCATATATAATTAGAAAAATAATTTAAAGAAACTTATGATTAAATCATTTAATTAGAGGATCACTTGTAAATAATATACATCATGACGAATTCTTATCTCTTTGGATCATAGCTTTTCTGTGAATTAGAGTTTTCTTGTATAACTTTCTGTTCATCTTGATCAGCAGGGATATCAGCTATTTCCACATACTAACTGTCTACTTTCTTATCATTTTAATCTACCGTTATTTCCTATTAAACATTATCATTGCCCTTGAAATCTGTAAGGGTATCTTAAGATGGTAAAGTTTAATCAGTACTTCCTCCAAAAGCTTTCTCAATATCTTCTCTCTGTTTCTTAGCCTTGGCTTTCATCATTAACCTCAATAACTTCTTCCTAGGGTCTTTACTCTCTTCTACTTTCTGTTCAGCCTCAATGACTATTATGAAATTATGATAACCAGATTATTATTTACTCTATAAAAGCGCGTTCTTAAGTACATCTTTTTGCTTGAGAGCGTAAGATAACGGCTTATCCTTCAACTCAGTTCTTAAGATGTTTATTAAGTTGGACAACCTTGACAATTAAAGTTCGAAATATTCAATCTGAATAAAATTAACATTAACAACCTCTATTTAAAGTAATTACTTTGTGTTCATTGTTTGTGAAATCTAGAAGTGGTTATAGTCTTTTAGCTGGTGTACCTGATGATATAATTATTGCTGCCTTACTTGACACTCTTACCATCTCGCGTACTAAGTTTCTCAAAACTTCTTGTGATTATCCGCACTATAGTAAGTTTATCAATATAAATATCTATACTTACTGCTAATGCATCGTAGGTTCCTTTATCAAAAGCAAAATCAAACGAATTGTCTCTAAATTGCATATTTGTAGCATCCATAGGTACATCTATGGAAAATAAGTTTTATTATTGTAGGAATACATTTGATTTGGGAAAATAAATAATAAATTAATTAAATAAATATTAAATTCGTGGCAGTTAACTTTCTGGAAACCTTGACAATATGGTACTTGTTTGAAAGAGAATTAAAAATCAGCTGGACTTTACTATAGGCAGTACCCCTCTATCTCATCCCCAGAGCGAGATAAATTGAGTTTAATTTTGACATTAAAATCAACTAAACAAATCATCAAAAATTAAACTCAATTTATCTTGCTCTGGGGATGAGATAGAGGGGTACTGCCAATAGTAAAGTCCAGCTGATTTTTAATTCTCTTTCAAACAAGTACCATATTGTCAAGGTTTCCAGAAAGTTAACTGCCACGAATTTAATATTTATTTAATTAATTTATTATTTATTTTCCCAAATCAAATGTATTCCTACAATATAGAAGATCTTACATTGAAAGGTAGGACATTTATCAGGGAAATATACAGAGCGCATTTTCTCAAGCACAACATCTGAAATATCCATGTTAGTAATTTATTGATATCCATCTTTGTACATATCTTCAGATAGCCCTGTATAGTTATTACTAAAAATAGTTTTTACTTGAATTCCCGCAGCCAACCATTAAAATAGGAGAATTTTAGTATTGCTCTGGAGAGAATGATTTTTCAAATTAGGGCTTAATCTGTTCCCATTTTGCATACCAATCGAAAAATCCTTTGCTTCTATATTCAATCGTTAATAAATATTTTATTATGAATACTCTCTAAATCTGTCATTCCAGAAATCTTTCTTAGCATATTCTTCTCTGTCATACACCATTTTCTCTTCTTATAAAGGCTACACGATCTGATTAGGCTACTCTTCTAGAGTTAAAGATTCCATTTAAAACAAATATTATTTAAATTTTTGAAATTACACAAATATTTCTTGTAATAATCTCTTACATGGATAATGAATAGGAATAATGTTAAAAATTGAACAATAGATATTTGTATCATAATTTGTGTCTGGTAAAGAGTAAATCTTTTTCGTCATAGATTATATTATGGCCTTACTTGTGAATATCTTCAACTGAGTAGCACCCACATCTCACCATAGCTTCTATTAATTCCTCATTGATAATAAAAATGCATAATTGTCTCAAATTTTACATATTAAGAACAATAATGATAATCTTTAGTGTCTTTTCAACACCATGCTGGCCACCAGCAGCTAAAGCCCAGAGTATTGCTCTTCCTAAAAACACAGCCTTAGCACCAAGTGCAAGTGCCTTAAGAACATCAGTTCCTCTACGAACTCCTCCATCGAAATACACCTCAATCTTCTTGTCCAGTCCCTTCTCTCTCAAAGTTTCCATGACTTCAGCCAGTATTTCAATAGTAGCAGGTGTTGTGTCGAGTTGTCTTGCTCCATGATTTGATACAAAGAGCGAATCAGCACCATATTCCAAAGCTATAAGTGCATCCTCTTTGCACATTATACCTTTCGCTATTACTGGAAGCCCACTTATCTTCTTGATTTCATTGATAATCTCCCAGCCAATATTCTAATCTTTGTGGTTTCTAACATACTCAGCCAACCCTGAATCCTTGCCTGATGACTTGATATCTGCATTCTCTCCATGTGTTTTATTATACTTAGCGTAATTTGCCATGCAATGAATTATTAATATAAATAAGATCCATTTTAAGATAAGGGTTAATAATTAAATTGTGGCCATATTCAAACCTTATGGGAGTTGGAAATTATTTCTGATATCATTTTCACGCTTACCCAGAAGTTGGGTGTCAATTGTCAATCCAAGAGCTTTATACCCACTTTCTTTAACTCTCAACCATAGATCTTTGTTTACATCATAATTTGATTGAATAATGAAATATATTATTGTATCAGGTATCTTAGAGAGGTAAATTTGGAACATTTTAAGGCAATCAGGGGCTTCACTGGCGACATCCTCAAGTGGTGTGGTTGACCATGAACTCAACATGAATGGAGTGTGATGATATGCTTGAGCACCACGAGCCATTGCCAATTCACCATGTTCGTGTGTCATTTTCTAGAATGCTGTTGAGGCTATGCATATGGGTGATGATAAACATTAAATAGTTGAATTTCTCATGTATTTCATTATTTACTCTCAATAAAATTTCTTCTTGGTTTACCTTGTGTCCCATTATTGTAGTCTCTAATCCTTTGAACTTTGAAGGATCAACAAATGCCCTAGTTTTAATTATTATACTATGTAAATAAATAACTATAATTTTAAGAGGTATCTCCTTAAACTTTTCAACATTGTCATTAAGTGAATGGCAAGCATTAGCACCTGCTCTGTAGTAATCATAAGCATTTTTATGCAAGTTTTCACTTGCTAGCTTCTCAATATCATTTATTGTCACTGCTCTCTCCATTTTGCACAATATGTTATAAATCCCTAGAAATCTAATTATATTGAAAATCTTTCAAAAATCTTTTAAACAATATGAATTTACTATGCAAATTTTAAGTGAAATTAATCATTAATATAATAATTAAATTTAATTTATCTTCAATTTTTCAAAATAGTTAGAGCCTGATTAAAAATAAGTGCTCTTATTTGTCACAAGCACTGATCAATACTTAATCTGGCCTCAATTTATTACTTTTAACTACACCCAGAAGTCTATAGTCACCATATTCACCTAAATCCACTTATCCTTTATAACCAGTTCCCATTACATCTAGGACCTCTAATATTCTCTCTTTTTACAAAAATACCACTGGCATAGTATTATGGTTGAATTTAGGACTTGGAATCATAATATTTTAAGAGTGTTAAAACTAAATCTTTCTAGTTTTTACATGTTTTGCTGAATCTACCATTAAAACTTGAGTGTCATAGAAGATCAGAAACAAATCTTTCTCAGCTTATATATAGTCAATTGTTGGGTTGCGTTTATTTGACCATACTTTTGTTTTCTGTGATAAACTTACATCTTTACCATTCATCAGAATTCTAGTTACTTAAAAGCCATTTAATACGCATATTATTTCATTAGGTAAATCTGAAAACATATCTCGACGCATTAAAGTAATTGGATATTCAGTGTAGTTTGGAGTAGGCTTAATTAACAGTCCTTTTTGCAAGAAATTGTAGCAGTCATTATCCCATTGCCAAATACTTAACTTTTAAAATTTCCTATGCCCAAAAACAATCAATTTTTCACTGACACAATAAGCCCCTGTGATATCATTTTAGTCTAGATTTTGCATCAAATTAAATGTACCAGTCATCTCATCAACTACATAAATGTGATCATCGCATAATATACGCTCTTCATGTTGTATAATCATATTCACCGCTCTACCAAATGACTTCACAACTTTCATCTCTACGACTTGTCGTTAAGTGTCTGGTACAAAAGCAACGATATCTGTTTGTTGAATTTACTTATTTGAGTAAGCTATCAATCCTTCACTGAGCTACTGAAACATGAAATCATATCCACACCTACTCGGAATTTCAGTGACTCCTACAACCGAGTGCTGTATTAGTAAATCCTTCTCTATTGTGTATTTCAGTACCTTTGCGCTATTGATAGTTTAGAGAGCATTTTTGAAGGTATCAAGTTCATCTTTCATAGTACGGACAGTCCTCAAAGATCGATCACTGTATACATTAATGTCATTCATGATTAACTATGCTCTCTCTTAAACCTCTGGGTTCTCTCTCCCCTCTTCTGTTTTTGAAAACTGTTCTTGATAGTTTATTTGGGCAGTAATTTTTTAATCCAATGTTGCTATAATACTGTTAGTTATTCTCTCGACATCAGTTGCAAGATCTTAAATTCTAATTTAAGCTTCCTAAAGTTGATTTTTTATTTCTTCAGAAGTGGATCTCACATCAGAAGCTACTTCAATTAAAATTTCATAGATTTATTTGCCTGTATTATTCTAATTACTCTGCTCAAAAGCGTATTCTACCTGAGGAAGTTATTCTTGCTGGACTACTTAGTTTTACGCTTAATAGTCATTTCTATTTGGATGATGAATTATATTAGATGGTTTTCTCCCTTTTCCTCTTCCCTTACCCTTCTTTTTTCCTGAACTCTTCTAAGGTCTATCATCAAGATCCACTCCTTCTTAACTCTAAAGCATTTAATTGATTTGATCATTTGCAATCCCTGCAAGTTGAAGCTGTTCTCTTAAATTTGGCAAGCACATAGCTTGGAGATCAAATTAAGGTTCATTTTCCTGCATCTGTTAGATTTAGTCATCGATCATCTTTTAAAGATCGAACTTTTGATCTACGTTCTCATTATCTTTATTTGAAGAAGTTCTATTACTGTCACATACATCTTCGTCTTTTTGTTTTATCAAATGTCTATATTTTTAGTCTAAATCTCCTAAGCCCATACATTCCTCTTCTTGGTCTTCCAAGTTTTCTTAATCATCCATCGATTCTTCTTAAATATTATCTTCATTTTCTATGTTTTGACTGTTGCTACTTCGAAGAATCTAGGAAGTATCATTAGCTTATTATTCGTCTTCTTAATTTATATTTTAATCTTTTTAATTTTCCTCTTAATTTTGTGATAGTTTTGAACTATTTTGGTTTTAGTTTTAAGAATTTTAATTAGTCTATTGTTATATTTTTAGTGGATTTCTAGTTCTGGTTCGCTTTGGCTTGGTACCATCTGGTGTGCTTGATGAGTTTTCCTTAGATTGTTTTTATTATGGTTAATTTTTTGCATTTTTCTTTTTAAGCTTTTATGTATTTTGGGGTTAGTTTTCTGGGTTTTCTTAGTCTAAGATATCTTGCTATTCTTAGTTATTTTATAAGTTTTGTGTCTTATTTCTTGACTTCTTTTAGTTCACTTTTTGATTATTTTGATACAGATGCTAAAGTGAGAGCCCATTTTGATTTAGAGGGATGGTGGGCATCTTAAGGTAGGGTATAGGCAACTATGACTATACATTTTGATAATCTATCATTTCAACGCTTTCTCTACCTTTTAAAAGTGTTTAATGATTGATCTAGAAGTCTTGTTATGGAAATTACTGTTGATATTGAGGGTAGATTTACTACTGTTACTACTATTAGTACATTACTTGTTGTTGATAGGGAATTCTGGTGTTTATTGACTAGAAGTTATTTGTTGGGTAGCTGCCAAATTGAATTGGGGGAAGTGTTCTTACACTGTTAATTTTTGGGAATTAAGGTAGTGGCTGATACTAACCGAAATTGTTCATTAAGAGTTTATTATAAGTAAATGATTAAATCTTATTATGCTAGCAATTAGTTAAAATAAGAAATGTTGCAGGAGTGTGAAATATTTAAAATAAAAATTTGATTTTAAATTGAATTATTCAATTATTAGAAACTATTAAAAATATTTGTTTATTATAGTGACGGTAAATTTGTGTTATTTTTCATTTCTCTCAATCATTTCGAATTTTTAGAATTCCATAATAAGGTTTTATCTGATAGGATTTTAATGCAAAATATCCAAATTATTGGCTTTAACTCTATCTCTTTTTTGAATATTTTAATATTTATAAGTGTTTTCTGAATTAAACTATTTTAAATAAATTTAAATTTTACAAGATATTAGACATTACAATGCAAGATACATACCTATTCAACATAGGCAAGAATAATCAATAATAGATTATATAAACTGAAAAATAACGGCAGTTATTAACTATATCGTAAAAACCAATAAACTTCATATAAAAAGTAGAGAAATTTACAGTTAGTCTCAGGAAGAAAAACAGAAAAGCATTGATAAGCAATAAAAGAAGTAGTTTCATATAAAAGAAACACGAACAACTTATCAATCAAAATTTATGTTCATCTGAGAGTCAAACTGAGACATAAATTTAAAACCTTGGATAAGAAGTAAAAAATGAATTTCATTAAGGTGCTAAATTTAGTAAAAACGATCTGTTTGACATCAACCCAATAAATCACTAATAGTTATAAAATGAATAAGAAAATTAAATTGTAACTTACAATCCACCCAGGCATACATTCCAATAGTTTATTTAGAAATTATTTGCAAATATTGAGAGCTTTGCAACTTAGAAACAGTTGGAATTAGAAGTATAAATAAAGCTAATAAATATAGAAAGTAAAGAACAATTTGACTAACTTAGACACACCGTTTCAAAGTTGATAATTGGCCCGGAGGACATACAGTATATTATTAATGATTTGATTAATAATAAAGCTCAATCGGAATTATTAACTGTTGTAGGGCTTTTAGCTTTAAAGAATGTAATAATAAAATATGAACTAAAAGAGCTTGATATTTATCTAAATACCTAAGTTATGCAAATGCTAATCTCATTACTGCAGCACAGCAGCTAATTTGTAAAACATGAAATGTACACCATAATATTAATGATGATTAGCAGGACTGAGAATTCCAAAGAGCTTTTTCACTTTTTAGCCGAAAACCAACTAATTAAAATTATCATTCAGTAGTTACAGTCACTTTTAAAAACAGGAATTCAAGATTTAGATCTTTAAAATGTGGAATCTTAATTTTGGATAATAAATGAATTCGCTAGATTTGAAGATGCAGATTATAGAAGCGCCATTGTATAAGAGAGATTTATAGAAACAGCTTTTAATATAATGAGTGAAATTTCTGAAACTAATACAGACGATGCTATTGTTTTTATCACTCAAACGTTTACATCTCTCATTCTATTTAGCAAGAGCCTAAAATTTGAAAAGTTAGAAAAGAGAATGTTCAAGTTTCTTGTTCTCTAGTTAACTGCCTATTACAACTCAATAGATTATTCAAAAGAACAGATTTGTTTAGACATCGACTATCAAGATTAGGTTACCAGCATATTTTACAGTTTAACTAGGTTTTTGAAGTTGAAAGAAAATCAAATTTTATCAGTAAT
Source organism: Oxytricha trifallax (assembly GCA_000711775.1). Classification (NCBI taxonomy): domain Eukaryota; phylum Ciliophora; class Spirotrichea; order Sporadotrichida; family Oxytrichidae; genus Oxytricha; species Oxytricha trifallax. The sequence continues at coordinate 134,389 of ARYC01000202.1, read as the reverse complement.
TACAAACAACTCAAACTACAAAGTTTTGTGCGACAATCTAATAGCAAGGGTAAAATACCTCTCATTCACTCTTAAAACTTTAATCGATAAAAATATTACAAATAGAGATGAAAAAACTGCTTATGTAGTGTATTGCGAATTAAATGCTATTCTATAATTCATAAAATCATTAATGGCTTATCAAAATGAGTATGTGACCGTACAATTTTTGTAGAATGGCTTTCCAATAGCTTTGTAAATATGCCTTGAAAACTTGTTTGAATTAAAGAAATCAGAGTAGAGACATAATGTTGTTTGCTAGGCTTTAAAGTGCTTTAAGACGCTTATATGTTGCACTGAGATAAATCAAGTGATTGAGAAATTAATCAATGGATCTTAATTAGTTAAAACTGTACTGGATATTCCAATTGAACATGGAATTGAGCTCGAACTGTAAAGTATCAATGAGTTAACTTTGATAGTTTAGTCACTAACTTATGTGTCAGACTCCTGGTGCATTGAACATCTGATTAATCACTACAATTTGATTTAATCCACTATACTTCTGCTTAGATTCTCGGAATAAGATCAGCATCTCTTGGAAACCAACTTGTCAAACTTGACATTAATAGCTGTAAAATATGATGAAAATATAAAATACTATCCACAATCTATGTATGAATAAGAAGGCTACTTTTAGAGCTTATTTAGTCAGAATGCCTATAATTTTTACTTTGATGCTTACACTTTAAGAACTTCTCGAGTTATGCAATATTTCCATAGAGAAGTTTAAAGCAGGGACGATGAAGTGGCTTTTGTTGATTATTTGCAATGCCTCTATCTATTTTGCAGTGAGGAAACGATAGGCAATAAAGCCATACTAGAATACATTGGAGATCTTGAAGAACTTATTTACTGTATGGACGAAGAAGATGAGTTGGATATTGACAACGATGGTGATGATGATTATAATGTTTATGAAAGAGATGAAGATGGCATTAATGTGAATGGAATTGATAAAGACTAAAATAACGATGCACAAACTTAATTCTTAAATAGCGCGATGACAAAGCTACAGCAGTAACAAGAACTCTACCAGCAAAGTTTAGATAAGACAATATAAAGTGAGAATTCACATTTTAAGGGAATGTACGGGTTTTAACCTAAAAAGAGAGGAAGACAGTCACCAAGTCAAACAAATAGATTTGTTATTTGATTAATTAAAATTAAAAGTTTAAGTAAAAATTGGTATTATTATTAAAAATATAATCAAATAAACTTATCATGTGATTTGTTTGTCGCTATAAAGAGTATTAAAATTCTTGTAAGATATAGGAAATTAATTTTAAATAATTTTAATTTATTAAAAATATAAATATTTAGATTGCATTCAAATTATAAAATAAGATTGCAAAATAATAATAATAATAAATAACTTTGGTATTTAATTAAGATTTGTAATAATATTTACTTTTATATTTCACTTCCACTTGAATATTTAAATTGATGAATTTTAAGTTCAGTTTAAGTCATATATAATATATTTTAGACCTTATTTGTGTTTGAGCAATATATTTTTTCTCACAAATTTCCTTCAATTCATAACTAGCAATGATGAACAATTACTAATCCTCTGACCTGTCTAGAGTAAAAAACATAAAAAAAGAGCTAGACTTGAATCAGGACTCTCAACTGAACAATCACTATAATGCCATGAGTTACTCTCAAAACACTCAGGGCAATCCCTCCAGCAGCAAACAGTTACTTCACTTGACATCGGCTGTCATCCAATAGAATCAATAGATGAAGATTCAACTAAAATAGACCATAGATAAACTAGAATTATTCGTACAAGATACAGATAGAATCACCAAAAACATTGTCAACAGTTTAGAAACCAAATATCAGGAGTATCAAAGTATAGGGGATGGGGCTTCCAATTTTGCAAAGAAATAAGATTTACTGAGAGAAATCAAGGATTACACAGATCGATCAGTTCAGAATGTAGAGATCTTGAGAAGATCAGTGTGTGAGTATCAAGAGAGTTTAATTAAAATCAACAGATTCAAGGTGCCAGATCTTAAATTAGCAAAGGGAGTAAGTTGCCAAGCAGATATTTTATCAGAGAGCTTTGATCCTTAATTTGGTGGGTTTACTAACCTAATAGATTAAGTAAATGTTAACTTGATGGGCCTGTAATACAAAGACTAGCCATTCACTGAACTGATTAGGCTTAATGTTACAGAAGACAATAAGTTATACATAGAACCACTCAAATAATTACAGAGAAGAGTAAATGTACTGATTTATCATGAAAACCGAATAATCTGTGATGATCATATTTTTCAATATGATGAGGAAGAAGAGAAGTTTAACTTTCTGTAAGATTTAGGAGAGAAAAACATTACAGGTGGAGTGCCTTTATCAGACCAAATTATCGTCTTTGGTCATGCTAACAATGGACGATTGAGTATTTGGAGGTGGAATGAAGTTAAATATATCAAGATAGTAAAGTCTTATCTCGGTTGGGGTTAAGATCAAGATTATCAAGTCACAATGCTTAGGAGAGACCCATTTTCTGAACTTGTCAATTAAATATATGCTGTATTTGGATGTAATACTCTAGCTAAACTAATTCTAAATGGCAGATGCTTGAAAGACAGTAAAAAGGAAACGGTACTAAGGAAGTCATTTATGCTTGTTGATTATAAAATAGTATCTCAAAAGCTCATCATCATACTATACACTCATTAGCTCTGTTTGTAAGATCCTGTTAGCAGAATAAAAATAGCCAATATAAAGTTCAATTGCGAATAAACTTGTCTCTTAGCCCCACCAAACTTTGATCTCAACCTTCTACCAGTTGTAATTACTAAAGGCCATGATAATACTTATTTCATAACAGATATGATGAGAAGGGGTTTCGAGGGTGAACTACCACTTATGATTCAATAACTTCAAATAATTGGACCCATAGAAGGAGTAAGAGATGATAAACTAGTGGTCCTTGCTAATGATAAGAAGCAAGGTGGACGGTTGGTAGTAGCATAGATAAGCATAATATGATCAAGTTGAATTCTAAACCCCAAAATTTAATTATTACCAATGTTTTAATTTTAAAAAATAGTTAAAAGTTAGAAGTTTTACAATTCTTTTATGTTATTTTTAGATTTATTTTTAACCTAATTATTAAAGTTAATATTCTAAATTTTAATAAGAGGAACTTGTTTTAGATTCTTGGTAGATCGAATTTATAATATTATTAAAAATGCCAAAAAGGAGAAGAGACTCTTCAATTCAAGAATTTAACCCAGAATTTCTAAACCAAGATTTAAATATAACATAGCCCATGCCACTTCCTCTACCTTCAAATCCAAGCAACAACTCCATTATTTCTTTGTTAGAGTAGTATCAGAGAGCAGCTGATTAAATTTTACAGGAACATGTGAGAAACTAAAGTAATATGAGTAATTATGATTATGACGATTAAGACCTTAATCCTTAACAAGCTGCTTGTGCAATGCTTTTGCAAAAGATCTAAGATACTATTTTGAAGAAGGATAAAATGCAAGAATTAAGAGACAGATTTAACAAGAAACTCGATGAGTTTATCAAAGGATTAGAGGTGTAACAAGGATACCTCATTAATAGGTTAGAAGATTTGGCGAAACACAGGGATGAGAAAGCTTTGCAAATTCGCTCAATGAAAGAAGAATATGGCATGAACAGAGCAATTGATCATGAATTTAATGTACTTCAAGAAATAGAGGAAAACTTTAAAACTTTTCTAGATATTCATTTGCCGAACACTGATAGAATGATTTAAATTATAGATAATTACAACGATTCTATTGAAGCTTTGAATCATGTAAAAATACCAAGAGATATTTTTAGTAGAGAAGTTTTTTGCAACGTATAGCAAATTGCATAATTAGATCATAATGCTCCAACATATGATACTATATATGAGCCTAATATAATATTGATTAATGAAAATACGTTTGCCCTAAGATAGAAAACTTCAAGCTACACTGATATTTATACAATTGAAAGTTAACCCTCATAAAACAAAGAACTTAAGCATGTGAAATCTCTAAAATAAAGAGTATGTTTCATGCTGATGCATGAAGACAGATTGATATGTGATAGTTTCGTATACAGTCTTAAAAAAGATGAGGCTTTTAAAGTACTTCAAACTTTAGACGATCTAGAGCCAATATGTGGTTGTTACATAACTGAATCAATTATAGTGCTGGGTCATGCTGTTAAGAGTAAAGTTAGTATCTGGCAATGGAGAGGATTCCAGTATCACAAATTGCAATGTGGAGCTACCATGAGAGGATTGAACACTCAAAACTCAGCAATTAACATAATTAAGTAAGACCCCTTTGAACAGATGAATTAAGCGGTGATTATTGGCTGTGGAGATTGGCATATTTATAGAGTGAAAATTGATGGTTAAAATGTAGTAAACTCTGAAAAGAAAAAGATCTCAAAGAGATAAAAGAAAGTACTTGACTTCTTCGTAGTGGATGAAATACACATACTTATTTTACATGCAAATGAACTTGTACTTTCAGATTACAACTAATATACCTACAAGCGCTCTATAAATCTTGACATAGAGCAGCTTCACTTGCTTGTACCTCATAACTTTAAAATAGCTGTGATTCCTAAAGTTATAATCCAGGGTAGTCAGGGGTATAAGTTGTATGATATTGAGTCATAGGGACTAGGTAGGATCCCTGAACTTGACTATGTGACTATTGCTGGATAATTGAATTACAGAAACAAACGAAAATAAATCAAAACATTAGAGGAGACAATTGTGGTAGGATTTGACCAAACACAGGGAGGAAGACTTTGTCTATATCAAATTGAAATTAAATGATTTAAAATAAATAAATATTAAATAAATTAAATTAACCAATCTAATCTTAATAAATAGATTTTATTGCATTAGAATTATCAATATATAGTTAGGGAAATAAAAAATATATATTTAATATTTACTATACTACCTAAGTTTTAACAGCAAAATTTATATCTCATATGATAAATTTAAAATTGTCTGCTTTAAAGATATTGTTTCCTCAAACTATTATTATTTTAAGTTTAGGGGATTATTTGACTAATTTTAAAAAGATTTCTCTTTTAATATTATATTAAATATGATAAGGATTTTTTATAACAACAAAATTTATTTAGATCACTAGAAAACTTACATATTTTCGTAATCAATTTATTAGTGATGATTTGTCTATTAATTTCACAATTACTTTATTTATGATTATATTTAAATTTATAAATAATATTTAATATTGTGCAGTATATAAGAATTTTATTTAAATATATTAAGAAATTATTAATAAATAATAAAAGTTGCTGACTTATTATCATTGAATCTTTACTTGTGCAATAACAACCTACTACTGTGCGCAGCTAGAATCACTAGCCAGCAACATGAGACTATCTTCTTTGACTTTCTCAATGACTCCAAAGAACTTCAAGTGCTGTATGTTTTATGGAAGATTACCCTTAAACCCACTTTTCATTATATCGAGGTACTCATACTTAGTGTTTGGTGATTCACTCTTTGTTTACTACTCTCCATTGTTTTATTGAGGGCAGTTTGCTTTCACAATTAATATAGGCAATAGCTAGATGTCAAAGCAAGGAGGGATAATAAGGAGATCTTGCTCAATATCTAGCTTTATGCTAGCACGTTTGTTTCTGTTCTTTGGATTAATGGCAAGAATTTAATGAGTGTATAACACAATGACTAAATCCTCAGCCATAAGCTTATAATCCACAAGAATCATAGATTTGCCAACTATTTTAGTCTTCTCGCATTCCTTTATCTTGCGGCCATCGAAATTCACTTTACTTAGAATGTTTGAGCCAAAAACTCCATAAACTGTGCTATGCATACTGTTATAGGGGTCTTTCATAAGCTTAGTAGTTGTGAATTCAGCATAGCCACTTCCATGATAAGGTGAGGATTTCTATATAAAAACATACTCGTTACCATTCCATTTCCACACACTCATTCTTGCACATGATGCATGTCCTAAAATTAAAATTGAGTCAGTCATCTCACATCCAGTCAATACATCTTTCTGTTCTAAATCCTAGATCAATCTAAAAGCACAATCGTCGTTGTAAGTATAGATCATGTCATCGCAAATTAATCGATCTTAATGCTGCATAATTAGGTTGATTTTTTTATTGTAAGTCTTGATTTTCTTTAATTGTGGCTGTTCATCATCTTCTATTTCAATTCTCATTAATTCAGTGATATGTCTCTCTGATGACTGTATACCAAAGAGCTAATAGTTAACTTTTTCAATCATTTTGTTGCAATTAGCTATGGTTCTATCTTGTGACTTGAAAATAATCTCAGCTTTACTGAAGATTTCCTTGGGCAAGTCAAGTTAAGGCATTCTGTAATCATTCAGTGTTATCAAACTATCAATGTATCCCTAAACGCAGGTACGAAGTATTTCAACATTTTTTGTAGACTTTTCCATGTATTCCTTTAACTCTTCAAAGCAAGTTTATTTAGTTTCTTCATCCTGATCGCCTATTGACTGTAGCTCCTTGAATTTCAATTGCAAATTGGAGATTATGCCTTTAGTTTGGCGCTCAGTATCTGACATAAAAGTTTCAAGCTTTTATACTGCCTTTGTCAATTGATTTTTCATCATAAGTGTCTGCTGTATAACTGCTGAAGCTACCGATATCAGTTATTTCGTTGGTGTAACTTAAGGCTTCTGCTCTGCATGAAACGAAGTGACTGCATTGCTGATTGATCCGTTTTAACCTGTGTTTTTGAGTGATGGCACATTTGGTTAAGTTATTTTGGCATCTGATGGTTCAACTTTGATCTCTGATTTTGACATAAACTGCAAGGCGCCAAGACCATTCATTCCCTGATTATTAGCAGCATTTAAAAGCTTGGAAGCAAGAGACACCGATGATGTGGGACCACTTTATTCTTTTTCTGAATTTGAGTTATTAGAGGACGCTGATTGGGAAGCTGCTAGGAGTGTGGAATTGAGCTTGGGGAAAGGTCTTGGCATTTGCATTGAGGATACTGGAAGTCCTGATCCAATGATGTCGTTTGTAATTGTAAACATTTTCAAAAATTGGTGAATACTAGAAAATAAATTATACTAATTAATAAATTACTCGCATAATATATACTAATTGTACATCAAATTAGTAAAGGGCAAATTATTAGAAATCATGTGCAAATATTTAATGTTACATACAACAAATCAATTATAAAATTTGATTAATTAAAATAGGATATATGCTTAATCTTTGATTTAACTAATTTATATATTTATTATTTATCACCTTTTTCCTCAAAATTTTACTTTATATTTTTATATTAAATATTAAATAAAATTGATTTTCTTATAAAACCAAAAACTCCTTTGAAATACTAATTAAATATTTATTTTTATATAATAATTCTATTATAGCAGTGATTATTTTAAATGATTATTTAAATTTTTTTATTAAATTTATTTACTTCTATTAAGAATTAAGAATTTGAGTTTTAAACTTAGTTTTATCATTCAACAACCAGTTTGATTAATTTTGTTTTGAGTGTATTGTTTGCCCCATTCATAAGCATCAATATGTCCTCGCATTGATTGTTTTCATCCTTTATTACTATTTACCCAAGCATCTCGTCCATGACCATTTCTTCACCTTCTTTCTACATTTACATTTTCTAAGCTTTACTTGGTTTATTAACTGACTTTTAAAGCATATTATTGTTCGAGTTTGATGGAGTCTAAGTATATCCTTTAGGGCCACTATTGGCAATTTTAGCTTTTATTCCATTGTTTGTAACATCCAAAAACTCATAGCTGCCAAATCTGTTCTTCCCTATAATGATCTACTTGTTTTCACTATCAAACTGGGGATGCAGTATTAAATGTGGTTAAATAACTTTGGGCTAAAAAGTAGTGTGTATTTAACCTGCAGGATGCCTAATCTCTACAATTTCAATATCTTTTTCATTAAGAACTACTATTGTTCTCTCGTTCACTATTCTAAAATCTAAAATATCTCTCTACTTTTAATAAAGACGCACTTTATCTACTTTATCAGGGTTATGAAGATCTTTAGCATTGAAGTTTAACAGGTATATTAAATTACTTCCAAATTGACCAACTACTTAAAGTATATCCGTCCTAAACTTGTTTAATTGTAAGTTATGCGTTTTCAAGTACCTTTAACTTTGTTATTTGGTATTCTACCCTCGATAAATTCTTTCGTATGAATTACCATTCCATTTTTAGAGAGTAAATGTCATAAAATACTAATGACCAAGACAAATTATCTAATCAGTAAGAACTACAGCACCTGTGACAGGATCTTCTTGGTCGAATTTCAGTGCAGGTTTGCTAGAGTCAAATGGAAATACTATATCATCACATATATACCTATCACCATGTTATGTGATAGTAGAATACGTGTGTTTATTGAGCTTGAAAGTTTTTATCACTTCACTTGAGAATTTTCTGTTATTGTTATAATTGAATTTAACTAAATCAATAGTCTAATTCTCAAAACTCTGAAGAGCGTAAATGTTTTCTGTAACTTAAGACACAATTTTGTTATAGTATTTGATGTTTTAGTCCATCTCAATTTCTTTAAAACTGGCTTCAATATTGACATTTACTTCAAACTTGAACTTCCTCAGTAGCTGAATTTACTCTAAGCATTGGTCATATCTTTCAAGAGAGCTAAGCATAGTGTTTAAGTTTTAATCAAATTCATGCATTGATCCTTTTATTTTATTGTTTTCATGAGCAGATTAAGTTACTATTGAACTTTCTCCATTATTCCACAAGTCTATAGATTAATTTTACTGCTAATTTTTCAATTTTTGATACTTAAGCTGCATATTCTGAATAATATTTCTTGCTGAAGTATCGATTGAATTTATGAGATCTGTCACTTTTAATTTTACTTTATCAAGTTTTTAGTTAAGCTATTTGCAATTTTGAAGTACAAGTTTTGCTCTTTCAAATGAATTTTTGGGTAGACTTTAGTTTTTCAGTATATTATCCAAAATGCTATCGCTAACTGTAGTGTTTTACATAGATTCAATAGATTTTGATAATACTTTCTTTTAATTCTTTTGAGTGCTTGGTTTTTAGATTCCTTATTCTGTGCTAAAATTATTAGACATTTTCGTTGGAATTACTTTAACCTAAGTTAGAAAATTATCTGAATTTAGTTGGTTTTTAGATTGGGATCCAGTCAGGGTTTCTAAATTAAATACATTGCATTCTTCTTAAAATTTATTAAACTCCTCTGGATTAATATTGTTTCTCTCGAATTCCATTTGATACTCTTTATCAAATTCATTCACTTACTCTTATTCATCATTTTTCTTATACGAAAAGCTTGAGCCATTATTTTGAGTGATTAAATTATTTTTGGCATCATTTTCTTGAATATTTTACTATTACATCAACTTATCATAAATGGTAACATTATTTTCTTTAATTTTTGCCTATAAATTTTCAACATGAAGGATTTTCTTGGGTCTACCTCTCTTTTTATGACTTTATTGCTCTTATTATTTTTATATGTTTTTTAAGAAAGGAGTTCCGTTGAAGTGTTTCATTATAAGCCTAAATTTGAGTAAATTTTTATCAATAAAATTATTATTATTTAAAAGGAAAGTGTGAAGTAAAGAAAAACTAAACAAATAAATATTTGGGTCTTTGGATATTTGCTATTGTTAAAATAAAAAAAATACTTGGGTTAAAATAAATTAAGAATCAAGCCAGGAAAAAATAATAAATGGAATCAGAGCACCATTAAAATGATTTGAATGATCAACTTGCATTATGGGATAAAATGATAAAAAGCATAGATTTTCCATCACAAGATGTCAATTCATCAGAAAACAAAGAAAACTCAAATTAGCTGGGTAATGATAATGAAATTTTAAAGAAAAAAAAGAATAAAACTCAAGAAGATTTGCTAGGTCTGAGAGAATTCAATTAAGTTAAGAAGTTGCCTATAAAAATTTAGACAAGATCTCGTAACGATAAAATGTTTAGTAAACTCAAAAGAGAATTAGAAGATGCTTCATATTTAGATACAGGAAGAGATAACTCACTTATATAGGAACATACTCAATTAGACTAATGCAATTCTGTTGAGAAAATTATAGGGTTATAAGATGAAGATACAGTGAACACGATTTGTACATAAACTGGGAGAGCAAATAAATTTAGAAAGACTAGGGGAAGATGCATGGTAAACATGAAATAAAATAGAGTGGCTATTAAGAATGAAGGTAGCTTTTTAGAAAACACTTAAAATAAGAGAAGATGTATTAAAAATGAACACTCAATCATGAATAACTATGATGGAATGGGTTCAGAAATTCCTATAATGAATACTCAAGTAAGAACAGAGTGGATTAAAACTGAGAGTGGCAAGTATGCACTGTAAAAAGTACCAACGAAATTTGAAGCAACATTTCTTAACAATCAAACAATGGACCCAAACGAGCCCAAAGAGCTTTAGTTTAAAAAGTTGATATCAAACGCTCATTAAATAGTCAGAGAGAATCAAAATTTATCTCAAAACTATGATAGGCTTGTACCCAAAATTACTGGGTTCATTAAAGAGACAGATATTACAGCTAAAAACATGATAAGTTCAATTGAACAGAAGCAAAGTAGCTTTTCCTCTCAATTTGGCAATATTGAAGTAGAAAAATAAATAAATGAGTTTATAAAAACTTAAATGAAAAATCTAGGTATTATTAAAGCTTAGATTAATTAATTCAACTCATTCTTAGAATCAATAAGCCAATTCAAAATTCAAAAGGTTTAAGTCGATCTTCAAGTCACCTATACAGCTCAGGTTTATCCAACTCAATTGTAATGTTACGAAAAACTTCTATCTTAGCTAAATGACAATTTATTTGCATTAAAAAGAGATAATATGGATAGAACAGAAATCATTGACTTCAAGTATGAAAATGGAGAGTGTTTAAGTTAATCAGTGTTTTCTGCTGAGAGTGTATTTTTTGTTGCTCTTCATTAAGATAGAATAATCTGTGATAAGAGAGTCTACTCAGCCTTGGATTTTTCTTTGATATAAGATGACTTATATTTGCCAAAGTTTCCAACAACAGGATGTATTACTTATAATGAGACTGATTTTATAGTGCTAAGCCACGATGGCTATGGAAAACTTTCACTTTGGAAATGGCAAGGTAAGAGATATGATACACACCTTGTAAAAATAACGTTCTCCAAAATAAAGGAATGTGTTATAATGAATTTAAAGAAATTTACTTTGAGAACTCCAACATCAATTGCCTATGTAACTAAAGACCATGTCATTTCTATAATTGACGTTGATTTCGATAATTTTGTGCATTCTAAGCATGAAAAGCATTACATTAAAGTTGCTCATATCAAGGACTATACCTTCGTAAACTCAAAGACTTTGCTTTTCTACTCTAAATTAGGTGTTTCTCTCTTCGATCTCACCCAAGAAAGGCAAATACAGATAATTTAAAGATGCAACTTAGAATACTTGATTTTGGCACCAAGATTCAGCTTGGACTACTCCCCTTATATCATTAGCTAAAATGAAGCAAAAGAATTTGTGTTAATTGACTTGAATGACTAAGGAATTAAAGGTAAAATCTATGGAATGGACCCATCAGTGGAGATTATCGGAGTGATTGAAGGTGCACCTGAGGATGAAAGTAGAATCGTTATGGGGATTGATAGAGGGAATGGAGGCATTGAAAGCTTTAATAGGAAGGTTAATATCTACAAGATAACCCGTGATTAATAATGAGATAATAGATTAGCATGATAATTATAACAATATAATATTAAGTTATTTTAATTAAATATTGAAATTCAATCTTAAAATGTTGATGATTTATAGCGTCAATAATTTCTTTTAAATATATAGTTAATTTACATAGTTAATTTATATAACTATTATATAGAAATATAGATAAAATAAGAATCATGCAGATTTATTGGTTTTTATTACAGTTGAATTACACTTAGATAATTATAAGAGAATAATGCTATTCTTTTAAATTAACATAAGTGATAATAATGAATTTTATTTGCATTTAAAGTTATTTAAAATTAATTTATAGTCATGAAATAAATATTATACTATTTTTTTTCAATTTTTATTTCACAATTATTATATGATTCAATATTAAAAGAGATATATACAAATATTAACTTTTTGATTTATTTTTTGATATATTAAGAATGTTTAATTAAATAAATAATATATGTTTATAAAATCAATTAGAATATGCATATCCTTAATATTATCAATTTATAAGAAGATAGAATGGTTTTTTATATTAAAATTAACTTAAATTTTGAGGATTAATATATTTTAATTCTCTGATTAGTATATAATACATTTATATCACAATTTGATAACAAATATAAAAATAAAAAGTTCGCAAGTTTAGAAACTAATTCCCATTTTATTTATTCAACTCATTAGGTTTTATATTATAGCAATGATAAAGATTTATATAATAGAAAATTTTAAAGAAATCTAAAGGGTTATCAACATATTTAATTTTTTTAAATTAAATTAAATAAGATGAATAAGGCATAATGTTAAAATAATTTTACATTGTTGGAAATTATAAATTTTAGGCTATTGATGATTTTTAATTTAAAAAAAAGAGTTTTTTTTTAAAAATCTTTTTAATGGAGATTAAATATAAATACTATTTTTAAGCACATATAATCGCAAACATAAAATATTTCACTATTTAGATTAAAAGCAAGTTATTATGAATCTATATGAATTATTTTAATAGAAAATACTTTAAATTTCTGATTTATACTGTTCTTCCTGTAAGAATTAAAGTATGATAGTATACATTAATTTATTCAACATCTAACATTGTAATTTAAATTGTTTGAATTCTAATTAAAGGAACCACTAATTGCTAAATCAAAATCAATATAGTAATTTATAGCACTTTAGGAATAAAAGAAATAAAAAATGGAAAATTCTGATATATTTTAATAAATAATATGAATATTTTTAATTCCAATCAATTTTAAGTTAATTTTTGTTTCATTTTAATAAAATAGTAGTCATTAATTTCTTTTATAGTCAATTAAGCTTAATAATAAACTGCACAAGCTTAGGATTACCATCGCCTTGCACAAATCCAAGAGCATATGTCTGTCTCTCCTCTGAGTAACTAGCAGCCCTTGTATTCTACCCAATAATCACACTATTGCTGTCCATCCCTCTCACCACCATTTTAGATACTCTTCGCAACACATCTACTGTCTCATAAACATCCTTATTATTAACAATGACTACGGGCAAGTCTCTCATATCAAAATTTATTGGCACAATCATGTTTAATTTGTAATCTTGAGAGGTCATTGTAAGTTTAAATTGCTTCAGTTTTAAGTCATAGGTTTGGATTCCATGTCTGCAGTACAATACAATTGAGTCTTAATTTGTGAAATAATAATCAAGCAAGTTTGGTACTCTTTATGTTATCAGTTACATTCTGGAACTGCAAAAGCTTATTCTATCAATAAAGATCTGTTGAAGCTAATCCTCATAGTGTACATAAAAACTAAAATCATCAACAAACGGATTTTTCTTAAGTAAACGAGCAGTCCATTCTGGCTTTCTATTTTGAAAGATCTTTCTCTTAGTGTATTTATACTAGACACCATCCCATTTCCAATGACTCATCATAACATAGCCATCGTGACTCATAATCACTTGATCGTCTGTCATTGCAATCGCTTCTGTATTTGTTTGTTACCATATGACATCACACAGGAATTAAAAGGTATTTAGGGAGTATGCTTTTTCATTGCATAAAATCCTATCTCCGTGCTAAATACAAAACTTGATCTTTTAATCTCTTATCGTGAATAATTTAGTGAAGAGCTCTGAATCAATAACTTTCTCTATTCTAACAATATCAACTTCGTTCTTATCTGCAACTTTCAAAGCGTAAGTATCCTATAATCCAGGCAACTGCTAGAGTATCTTTTCATAAACTTATGCGCATCCCTCTACTTCCTTCTTTCTTACTGAAAAGTTTTGATCAACATAGCTTTCTCTATGACTAATGCTAACTCTGTTTAGTACATTTACGTTTTCATATAGCTCCATTACTTGCTCCCTCATAGATTTAATCTGTTCATAGTTCTTTTAGGAAGTGTTTTAGTTTTGATAGTAGTTGCTTGCATTATCAGTTTGTAATTTTACAATTTTAAGTTCTATGTCTGAGACCACTCTCTTAGCCTGTGTCTGGCAGTCTGACAAGAAATTCTCTACTCTTGGTATTGCTTCACGTAATATTTCTAAAATTTTGGAGCAATCAGAGACCAGCATGGTTGCAAGATTGATAACTTGCAAGTCTAACTTTTACTTGACAGCTGCATTTTAAGGAATGACGAGACTATTATTGGCATTAGGTTCATTTTTCAAAGCACTCATGTTTTAAGATACACTACCCTCGTTTTTGAGATTGCCTTGTGGTTAATGAATAACAACGCTACTACACCCATTCATTGTATTTATACTAGCTACACTATTCATGCTTTAATGGTCATTACTTTCATACTTAACATTTGACATTGGTTCTTGCTAAGTTTTGGTGATAATCTTTTTCCTGCCCAAATTACCATTACTTTCCTGGGCTAATTCTCTGAATATAGAACTTGTATTGACTGGTGGTATAGATATATCATTTCCTGGTTGCTACAACTACTTCTTTTATTTATTGGTATTAATAACTTAAATCTGCTGTGGATGCTAACCGCCGTTTCTGATGTTATTAAGGTTGTTGGTATTAGTGGTATTGATGGTGTTTACTGATGCTGCTGCAGCTTGAGAAAGGGCATTTAAATCCCTTGTCATTTCATCCCAAAAAGATCCAGACATATTTACAAATTAAAATATTATTGTTATAATAAACCCAAAATGTAAAATTATAAACAAAAATAGTGCTTGTTAGTAAATTATTTAAATTAATTTTTAATATTGAATATTTAAGCAAACGAAATTATTTAATTGGGTTTTAATGATTTATGGTAGGAAAATATCAACAAGAATATAGGAATTAAGTAATTCTATCTATAATTTAATAAATTATATATAAGAGGGTTTAACTTATACCATCTAAATTTTTGCCATTTTAGGATCACAAAGCTTAGGAACGATTATAAGAGAATTTATAATGAATTACAAAAAGAGAATAAATAAATTAAAGAAAACAGTTGTTGATATATTTAGACTGTAAGAACTGCCTTTTAATAATTTTAATCAATTAAGTAAAAGAATTTTAATCATAATAGAATGAGACTTAGAAAGGTTATTAATTTTATTTGCATTATTTTAATAAAATTATAATTCTTGCAATAATTATAAACTATAAGTTTTGCTGTTACTTAAATATAAATAAATCTATGTTTAAATATTCAAAATTACAAATTACAAATTAAAATAAAAATGAATTTTAATTCTTTTACATTACTATTGAGAACTAATTATGCGAATTAAGGTTTAAATATTTTGTCAGCTTTGATAAATTTGATACAATTAAGTGCTTTTCTACGTCTCATCATACCCAACCACCACACACTTATTTTCTCCATGGTTCATGTTTCCTGTAGTAGGGTTTGTAGTTGTTTGTATCTATCCCAGCATTTTAACATTTTAGAAGTTTATCAATTTGGGAGAGAAACCTACTTTAATCAAATCAAAAGCTTGTAATGCTTAATTTGGGCCTGACTGTATTAAAGCTATAGGGAAAGATTCAATGTTAAAACCTGAAGGTAGAATAATTTTACTCATTACTTAAGTTAGGTTGATTACTTGTAAACTTGTTGTAGACTGGTAGTCATCTAAACTAAGGGAGTTAGTGAATAAAGTCAGGATATGCTAAGAACTCACTATTCTGTAATCTATTATCTAAGTTTTTACATTCATTCCACAGATTCTATGAGATCGGCATTTATTTGAGTCATTGTAATCAAATTGGAGTTCATAGAGCGAGCTTTTATTCTAAACTCCGAAAAATTAGTTCTCATTAAAAGGGTTTATTTGTAACATGGTAGTTGCTTTTTCTTTAGTCTTCCTGTTTAAATTAAAGGTTTTCTTTAGGTTGTAAGTCTGATTCTCCCAATCCCATAATGAAATTTTTCCATAAACGTCATGCGACAAAAACAAGCTATGCATGTTAAATTCTACACCTCCTACGATAGCATTTGGATGTGTGAATTAGAACAGTAAGTTTCCAGTCTTCAAGTCATAAGCACAATGATTGATAATTACTCTGCTCTGATGCAAAAAGATATACTCAACTTCGATTTGATTCGAGAATAGAAGTTATTTTGAGAAACCACCCTTAAAGTTGTCTGTAATTTTCAAAAGATCTATTCTATTGTCGTTAGTATTTTACATTACTATTATGTCTTCTGAGAGTTAACTGTATAAATTATCGTATGATCCAAAGTTTTATAGTAAAGTTTTATTTCTTAACTCAACATCAATCGTGATATTAATTTTAGGAAACTTTAATCGGTCAATTGTATCTAGCGCACCTTGGAAGATGTTAAGTTAATCTTGAATTGCTTGCATATTTTGCATTTATTTCATTTCATAGTCAAGTACTTCCTATTGAACATAAGCGATGTTTTTTATATCATCTTGTCCTTAGTTTCCTGAAAAGCACCTCATCATCTTTGATTCCAAACCTCTGAGGATGTTTTTAGTTGTATAATCACTCTCTTGTAAAAAAGAATTCACTTTGGGATTTATTCTTTGATCGACTATAGATTTAAGTTTCTCGGCTTAAACTAGCAAATTTTAAGCAAAAATAACTAGCTATGGGACTGGCATGTTGTTCTGTTAGATTATTGATTCAATCTTTTGAGGTATACCCTAACATTTAATTTAAGTTTTCATGTTGTTAGATGAAGCTGATTTACTTTGCTTCTGATTAAAGCTTGGCTATTCCATCATAGTAGAGTTTGATCTCTTAATCACTTAATTAATTGGCTTAAACATTTTAGGCATCTATACTGTTTTCTCTTGAAAGTTCGATTACTTAATTGTTGGCTCAGCTTTGACTGCTTGCTGCTTGAAATTTGCACTTGCAAGTTACTCCAACTCACTTTTTATTTTATCTAAATTCTCTGAGTTATTTATACCTGAATATGAGCTATTTCTCATAGAATCAACTATTAATTAATCTGATGATCCATCCTACTGTTCAAATTAATTTTAATTATTAGTATTGGAATTCAGTATACCATTGCCCTGATGGTTTTAATTGTAAAGTCCTTGATTATACTCTTAAATAACACCAATTTTAAGCTTTTTCTTTTCTGACTTAGACAAATTTGGCCTAGGTAAAGTCAAGCCAGGATTCTCTTATGAAATTTGAATGCTCAAGTTTTTATTACTTATAGTATTAAAGTTTATGTTATTTCCGAATTTCAAGATAGGGGGTTGCTGCTGTTGGGTTTTTATCAAATTAGATGTCTAGATTAAATTGTTTGGTAATTAAACGGGTTTTAGGGTGCTTGTTTACTGAGGGTTTTCTGTTAGATCAGCAGTATAATCCTCCCAATGTTTTAGTCTTTGGGCAAATTCATCTTTGCAATACTGGATGCCAAGGTTGTTATTCATAATTATTTTAAAATAGAAAACAATTTTATATTTGGTATTAATAAAACAAATTAATATATGATAGTTTAAATTTTTAAATTAGAAGATTTAATTTTAATCATAATTATTATAATAAATTAATTATTTTAATAACTATTAATTTTAGTTCAATTAAAATGCATTTAGATAATTTCCATTACATTTTGTGAATTTACAGCTAGCAAGTACTCCCCATCTTTATATTTCTTATTTTCAATTTTAATTTGTCCCAGTATGCATTAACCTTCATGCCCACTCAGAGTTCTTTCTTTGTATATTTACTCATTCCTAACCTCAATTATTTACAGTTCATTGTCCTCTCCTTGCTTAAGGATAATGGGGAACTCTCTTTGCCTAAAACTTTTAGGTATAATCATAATATGTTAGGGACCATTATTTAGTTTGATGTGCTAAAGATATTGCAAAGTATCTATGTGTACAATGTGGAAAGAAGTCTGATTCATGGTCATAATAGATCGATAATCCAAAAATTTATAATCGTAAATGGGATCGTTTTTGGATTTTCTGAATAAAACTCTCCTATTTGAATTCGTTACTCTTTCTAAGTCTATTTCAGCTTAATTTAGACAAGTATTTCCAAATAGATAGTAAACTGTAAGTGGTTTATCTTCATATGGGCTGTGCTAAAAGAAATGAGAAGGCTTTTAGATAAATTCTGCTTTTTAAAAGTTAATCCTTCCAACTGATATAGTATGATACGTCTACCCATTCCATTTCAAAATCTAGAAACTTCCATAATGCTAGTGCCCCAATAAAACATACTCTTCATTAAGAGTCAATCCTCCAGTAACGTCTTCAGGCTCAATACTTTAAATATGACTGTAAGATTTTATATCATAAACATCGTTGTCCATAAAAACTCTATCTTAATGAATTAGTACCGTGTTGACTACACTCTGGATATCACAAAGAGTCCTCATTTAGAATTTACCTTTTTAGTCCTACTCAAATTTTACTATCTCTGTGATTTAATGATTTTAAAGAACTACTGTACTAGGAGTGAGATAATTCAAAATTTTAGTATGTACATGTTGAGACTCTCTCTCAAGTTCAAAACTCCTCAGCATAACATCTATCTTGCTAGAGACTGAAAAAGTCTCAACTTTTAATTACTGAATATGAGTCATACTATTCAGTATATCTTTGACCTATTCTTCATGCTTCTCCATTTTCTCTAAGTTATTTAGACAATAACCTTCAATATCAAATTTAGAATTACAATCTTCTTGATTGGCTTCCAGAACTTTCTATTCCAGTGTTGATAGTATACTCTGAGTATTAGTGAAAATATGATCTGTAACTCTCTGCACGGCATGATATATCGTTTAGTTTAGGGATTACAGCTTCCTTGCCTTGTTTATAAGCCTCTCTGCCCTTCCCACTAAGAATTTAGGTGGATCTACTACTAAAATTGGCTTTGGTTCTATTAAGGGTTTTAGATCTTCGATGGGCGCTTGCTTTATTCTTGTGGATCTATATACTGATTATTGGCTAACCACATGCTCCTGCTTTGGATAGGGGAAAAAATCAGGAATACTGTTTTACATTTATAATTATTACAAAGAAAATTATGAAAATGCTCAAAGAGTCTCATTAAAAGGAAATCTCAAATATTTAAAACTTAAATAGTTAAAAGTTTAATAAAGATACTATTATTAACTTTATTAAAGATCTTAATTTAATTCAATATCAAATAACTTTCAATGAATCTATATAAATTCACTTTAATAATAGTTATCATTAAAGACATTCTTGATATTTTATTAGTTTATATTTACTTTAATATTTTACATAAAATATAAATAAATTAATTATTAAAAAGAATATGCAATAAATTTTAGTGAATGGTCACTAGAGAATTTCAAAAGCAATTTTAAATTAATTAATTTTAACTTTAATTTGACTTTGAATTGATCACATTTCATCTTATCCAGGAGATATTTCCTCTGAAAGTTCAAGGTCCAGTAGGTCAATATCAGCATTGAACTTCTTAGTATTGTATTTGATTTGGTCTCTGTGCCACATGTCCATACTTTGCTCTGAATGCTCATACAAATACATGTTAAGTTGCCCTTCATACCACTGTAGTTTAAGAGCTCTGTAGTAATCTCTCTCGCCTTTGGTCCTTCGTAGACAGCACAGGTCTACATCGTCATATGTATGATCTGTTTTATTTGCAGCTTTTTCTTCCTCTTCTTCTGGATTTACTAATTAGTCGAATTAAGGCCAGACTGGCACCCAATTTTCTCTAGAGTTGAATCTGTGTCTAAAACTTACTTTTTGATATTTCTTTGATACCCACTTGTCTACTTTGTTTTGACTCATCCCTATCTCGTAGTATTTCAAAAAGTTTCTATCAAATACATCATCTTCTTTGCAGGGTTTTAAATCTTCAAGATCAATATTAATAAAAAAGTTCCAATTAAAATGCATTTTTGAGGTTTTACTTGTCTTTCTGCTAAAAGAACCATTTCTTTTTTAACTTTGCAAGTTCAACATAATTTCATCAATTTTATAAATACTTGGGCATAAAGATTCATCAAACTGTGATTCTAAAAGAAATTCATTGTATTTATCTCTATAGTATTCATAGGTAGCTTTCAACATAAAGTCATATAGCATTCTTTTTCTAATAAGTTTACGTTTTAGCACAAATGAGTTGGCATGCTACTGAACTTTCGCATAGTTGAAAGATGATTTAATTTGATAACAATTCATTTTTAGTGAGCGCCACATGCGTTCAACATACAAAGAATTATTGAATGGAAATTTCTCATGCACCATTCTGAAGGAGTGATTTGTCCAAAAGTGATAGTACCCATATTAAGTTAATTTTGATCTTGCAGCTGGCAAATTACAATAAGACATGTGAGAGTCTGAAAATATAATTCCTCCTTTAGGAATGTGCTTTTTCATGCATTCTACCAAAGTTTCATGAGTCTTGTCCTTTATACAATAAATTACTGCTAACTTTGTGGATCTGCAATACATTCCAAACACCCATCTCACTACAATTGTGCCTCCTGCTACTTTATACTTTTTATTTTGAGTTTTAGATTCATCAATTTCAATTGGTCCTGGCAAAATTAAGTATGGCATAATCTTTGTATCTACATAATGACTGGCTACTTTTCTAAAAACATTGAAGTACTCTGGCGATGAGTGACCAATGACACTCGACGAAGTTGTCATTAATTTGGCTGTACTTATACTTTTGGCATTCATAATCCAGCATTCAAGCGCAATATCGAATCTTCTAAGATTAAGTGTGCATAATGGTGTTGAATAGTTAACTGGAATATGTCTGAAGCAAAACGTGCACTTCCAAATATGTTTATAATTGGTTTCCTCTTCATAGTACAAACTCATTGGATAGTTGCATTGGCGACACATTCTATGCTGATGCAAGAGCCCATGCTTTGCCATATTATACAGCACTGAAATTATTGGTTTACACATTTACTACTGCATTATTCACTATTTTACTTTTTAAAAAGTTATTTTTAATTAATTGATTTATGTTGAAATTAAGTGAGGTCTAAAATTAATAAATTTATTAAATTTTTTTAAATAAAATTTAAATTATTTTAATTAATGAGTAAATAGTTTGAAAGTTTTCCTGGATTAAATATTTAAAGGTTCTAATAATTGGCAAAATTCTATATGATTAAATATATGAGAAAAAATTAATTTTAATAAATTTATTTTACCCTGTTTATTAATTTTATATTTTTATTTATTTAAGATAATTGAAGCTATGGTACTATTGTTTTCTAAAAATCATGTTTAACTTATAATTATTAAAATATTGGTGAATTTAACTAAATTATTAATCAATTAATATTAAATTTTCCCCTGAAACAGTTTATTAGTCTGTCCACTTTTGTTTTGCCAATGCCATCTAATTCCAAAAATCTTGAATAATCCTTGGCCAACACAATTTCTTAGACGGTCTACAAATTATTTAAAATTAAATATTTTATATTTTTATATATGATTTTATATTAATTTTAATTATATATATTTTGAATTTATTGACTTACCCCATATTTCCTAAATAACTTCTAAGCATCATTTTTATTGATGCCTCTGATTGATGTTATAGCATCTGTGGCCAGCTGCGAATGACTTAACTTTTTAGTATTTTCTCTCAGATATTTCTAGTCATAAGCTTGAAATTATTTGTAAACGTTCAAATAGTTTGAAACCTCTTGGAAGCTATATAAAAATAACAATTAAAAATAAATATCTTAATTACCTAAATGCACAGATAAGTGTCGCACTATACTTTAAGCAGTCTATGTTGATTTGTGTTATGAATTACTCAAAAGAGTCTCTTTGATCATCCACCAGCAATATTAAAATAATTTACTGGTTTTTCTCAATATCTATGTAGTAATTTCTCACTTCACTTAACCTCCACTTCAAATATAAAGGGTATTCGATGTGATACTCTAAACTAAAATACAAGTGTTTATTATTTGTAATATATATGTTACCTTAAGAATATGACTGATAGTTGCTGTTAATTCATCAAGAAGTCTTCTTTGATAATATTAGTCAATGAATACTTGAAATTGACATGTTTAAGTGCTGGATTCAGCTGCTGTCTCTCATTTACCCAAATTATAGCATTTCTGTTCACTGTGCTTCTCTCGTAGTTCTTGGAAGCAGGTGTAGATGATGGCTTCAACTTGCCAGAAAATGAATCATTTATTGAAGGAAGTTATCTTTAAAGAGATTGAGCTCCTTATTAGCCTTATAAAATTTAAGCTTAGTGTGTTAATTTTAAGTCTTCAAGGTCTACATCACCAGTTGGTTCTACAGGTTTATTAATTGTTTTTGTGAAATCTGATTTAATGTTTGGGGTCTAATCTACAGATTTGAACTATCTGTTGTAATTTGGCTTACCTTCATAAGATTGATTTTAATTGAAATTATTTCCTCCTCTATAATTGTTAAACTTTGAATATGAATTATTCTATGGTTTAAACTGGTTGCTATTGCTTTAATTGCTAAAGCTATTATCTCTTTGCTTGAAATTTCTGTTATTAAATTCAGATCTTGGCCTTGGCCCACCACCTCCATAGAACTTTTTATCTTAAAGATTCTTAGGGAAGGAACTGTTGTTAAATCTGTGAGAGTTTTATTGTCTCTCAAATTTCTTGCCTTGATAAATTAATCCTGCTACAAAGTCGACTTTTGGTCTTGAAGGAGGAGGCATTGAAGCATCAGAGCCAGACTTATTACTTGCAGGCTTTTGGTTTCTTTAATGACTAATTGGAGCTATGTAATTAAAATTGTGGTTGTTCATTAAAAAATTAAAATAAATCAAATTAAAATAAAATAAATAGTGTTTCAATAGTAATAAATTTAAAAATAAATTTGAATATTTAAGTTTAAATTTAAATAAATTTGATTAATTTCATTCAATAATAAACTCAATTAATTTCAATCTTCTGTCCTCGTCTAATATTAAAACATGAGTGAACTCTGAATTTTCAAAATTGACAACTCTAATTTTACTAAGTGGTACTTTGTTTCCATCTAACCTCGCCTTCCCTTTAAATCCTTGTGAGAGAATATCCTACACTATAAGTTCATTATAAGCAGATTAACTATTTGCAATATAAATTGGCATGTTACTCATGTTGAATTAATTTGGAACTATGCAACATAAATTTGGCTAAAATTTAATCACTCCAACTGTTTTAGCTTGAATATAGTCAATTAGAGTTATTTCTGTATCTGAAATACAAGCCATCAAGAATGCATTGATAAAATTGTAGTCTGCAATTTCATGCTAAGAATTTAGTTTTTAAGCTTTGGATTAACTAATTTTCTCAATGTTAAGAGTTATCATGTAGATTGATTTTCGATACTAAGCGTAAAAAATCATGTCATCCTCCAAGTAAGGATTTTTTCTAAATCTAAAGAAAAATTCATTCTTCATCTACCCTCCATAGTTAAGTATTGATCCTTTAGAGTAAGGCTCGTAAGTATCATTTTGCCATTTATATACAACAATCTTTGCATAGAGAGTATAAGCTATAATTAGGAATTCATCAGTCAATGAAAAAGCGTCAATCGATCCAGTTTCAAAATTGAAGATGATTTAATTGGTTTTTAGGTCGAAGCATTTCTGATCAGTGACTACTCTATCTCCATGAATCACAAAATATTGAGGTATTTCCATTTAATAAACTTTTTAAAGGTGAAAAGAATTGTTTTCATTCACTACTTGAACAATATCTATGATTTCTTCATCCATTCTCTTAATTGCCAAAGTATAGTCATCTATGTACTTATAAACTTTTTCATATTTATGTGAATCAAATTTAAACATTTCCAGTTAACTAATTTCAATATTTAGTTGAGACTCATATTTTGATTTAGATATCTTTGTTTCAACAATGGGATTTATTAAATTTGTGTACTACTACAGCTAATTATCCATTTATTCAATTTAATAGCATTTTTCTTGAATAAAAATCATTGTCTCTTCTTTTACCTCCTATTTTTTAGTTCTTTAATTTTTCTATTCAAGTGTTTTTAATATTATCTAAACTTTATCTGACACGTCTTTAACAATCTCTTCAATTTTGGGCAATACTTTTGTAGCTTTACTTCTCAAATTTTCAGCAGTTCTCATTATTTAAGAGGCTTTTCCTATCAAATAAGCAGAACTATCGTCATTACTAAGCTTTCCAAAAGTTTGATTCAATTAGGGCAAATTAAATGATTCTTGCTTATATTTTGATTAAGAATCTCGATTAATATTAGCTTAATTCTACTGAGGTTTAGTAATCTTGGGTGCTTTGAAGAAATTTTAATTTTGCTGTAAACTATCTGAAAATAATGGATGAACTTATGAAGTTTCTTGTTTTATGCCAGTATTGCTTAAAGTTGAAGTACCTCCTTTTTAATTCTTTCATTTATTACTGGTTTAAGTTGAAGTGTGGTCTTCAGGATTAAGATTCATAAGTTTATTGATTGGCAACACTTTACATTGATTTTAATAAATGTCAGATTTTATAGACTTAAAAATATCCTCGTCGTCATCAAAGTTTCTCTGGCTACTTTCCTGTTTCTTGCTGAGCCTGCTGCCTTCAAAATTATTAACATCCAGCATGCCTTAACTTATCTAATCATTCTGCAATCTTTGCATGTTGTTTGTATCACTTTTGAAGAAACTATTTGATCGATTGCTTATTGTTGAGAGTTCATTTTATTCTTAATTATTTGACATTGAAGAAGCAGGACCTGCAGTAGTTTTGTAATCGGTTTAAACTGAATTTATTCTTTAGATGTATTTATCCCAAGCAAACATATTCTATTCTTTTCCGATTCCTAGACCTTAACCAAAATCTCCGAAATTCATTGCTTGCTATAAATTAATGTGTTAAATATAATAATATAGTATTTTAAAAGTCATTAAATCATAAACTTAGTAAAAATTTGGAAATTTTCTTTATTTTATTTCTAATATTTAGACTAAAATAGGCAAATATTTAGAATTAATTTTGAATATATTCAATCTAATATATTCAATTAATTCTTTATTATTTTTCTTATAAATGATTCATAAATAGTTAATTTATCCTAATAGTTTGATAAGATTTGTAATTATTTATTTTAATATCATTATATATGCTAAAATTTTAAAAGAAATATTGAATCTATTTTAAGTTTAGAAATAATGTCATTTTAATAGATAAATATTATTAATATACTTATTTATATTTAAGACAGTATAGTTACTTTATATTAACAAGAAAGACCAAAAAGTATGAAAGCTCTTGATAATTACTACTTTTAATCTTAAAAATAAAAATAGTATATAATAGTATATAAATAATTAATTTTATTTATTTTAAAATTAATATATAATCATTCAGCGAAGAATCAGAATTTGGCAAAGTATTCATTAAACAAGGAGTCTTGAAATAAAATATTAATAGTACTATATATAAATTTCTAATGATTATCAAATAAGTTGTTAAATTTTAATATAACTTTTGAAAGACTTTCCGAAGATGTTTTCACCAAAATGCTCAATTGCTTTATCAGTCATTTTCCCCAAAATTTATGAATAACATGTTTTATTATTTAATTTGTTAGTAAAAATTTAGTAAAAATATAGTATTTGCTAATATAAGCCAATTGCTAGAATATATAATTAATATTAATTAGTTAATGATACCTATTAATCGCTAAAAATTAAAATAAAAATGTTGCATTATATATGGATTAATAATAAGGATGTAAAACATATTAAAATGTTTATTAAACAGAAATAATTACCTTGATTAGAGTTTTTAATGTTTTAGGTTAATATAAATTTATTATATATTTTTACTGAAACTTATATTCAATAAAAAAATAATCTTGGCATATCTTTAATTAGATCTTTAAAATATAATTTAATAATTGTTTTTGAAATAAGAATTACAATTTAAACATTTAGTTTTAATTTCTTATAAATGTTGCATTCGATACATTAATAAATGAGAATTCAATTAATTAAATATATTTTAAAATTGAACTGATAAAAATATATTAGAATGCAATTAATGGAAAGGTTCAGACTACTGTCAATAGGAAATTAGTTCGGCTTGGACCGACTAATTACGATAAGGGGGTGGGTTCAAATCACGTCGGTTGCTGGACTTTTTACGACGGCCTGAAAAACAGAGAAGAAACATGAAGTCTCCAGAGCTCTGTTATTCCTGTACCTGGGCCAAAAAGGCACAAAACACGGGGAATCCAGGGATTTATAGGTCTCGTTTCGGATATCAACACCGATCCTGCTACAGTATAGACACCGCTGTTACAAAAATTGTTTCCTTCGCGCTCTGGCAACAAATGTTACTTAAATAACCGCTAGCCAGACTTGGAAGCCAGAGAATTGCCACGTGGAAAATAGAGAACATGAGTTTAGTCATAAAACAAGTTTGATAGTGATCTCATCTGATGCCTCTGTACGGAGGGTCTGGAGGCAGGTTGTAAAATATTTGATGATACCCCTAATTTAATTTCAACTTAACATTAATGGAATTTAGTGCTTTTATAATTATCAATTCAATAAAAAATACATTTGTAACATAAAATTTATTATAATTCTTTTTAATTTCTGTAAATATCTTTGTAAAAATTATGAAATAGCAATTTCTATTAGACTTATTTCAATGAATTATAATTCTATATCTTATTGAGACTAAAAAAACATTACATTTACGAATTATATTAATCTACGCTGAGTTTTTGCATTAAGAACTATAAAATGATAATAATCAACAAATAAAGAAGTTTCCTAAATTGATTATAGAAGAAATGTATTAAAAAAATTATATTTAAAGTGTTCTCATATTTTAAGTAGTATGATTCAGGCATAAGTAATTTTAGCTATATTTCTTTGAGCAAATCGTTTATATAAGAATAGATATCACTAGAGGTGCAAAAAGTGTTTAAGAACTCAAAGTATCCTCTTTATCGTAGCAAAGATTTAAATTATTAAAATTGTAGTTTGCATTAGTTATTTATAATTACTTTAAATAGAGTAAGATAATTTACCAATAAATAGGTCTAATTATTGTGCATCAATGAAATAATATAATTAATTTAAAAGGATGACTGTTTGCAATAGGCATAAGCTCCTATATACTTTAATTAAAGAGTTTTCAAATTCATATATTATTAAAGATTATTATATATTATATTAGTAGATTCGTTTCATTTATAAGACAATTATCAATTCGAATTTCTTATCAAATTTCTTTTATCTTATTAAAATATCTAGGTGTCCTGAAATTCGAAAATGTCAAGTAATTACAAATGAATTTTTTTGTTTTAAGTGCCTGGTGATCAACAGGAAAATAGCTATGTCCTACTTCAAAAAAATTTGAAGGTAATGCAAGTGGCCAACTCTAAATACATCTAATTGATTACCTGCACTAAACAGCTTATGATTAATTATTTTTTATAACATTAAAGCTAGATATATTATTAGCTAATTATTGAAATACACTATCTAATATGAATAGAATCAAAACCCCAAAACTTTTTAATGAGGCTTATAAGTGCATTGATTTTTAGGGAATTTGTTAGGGGTTGGTGTTATTAATTAAATGCGAGACTAAAATTGCAAGCTTTTGGGGTCTATTTATGATTAAGAGTATATAGATTTAGTGTTTAAACTGCTATGGATGTGATATGTATAGTGAATAAGTCAAACCAGTACTGAACTATAAGTCTATTGCGCTACTCTTAAAGGGAAGTCCGTTAACTGTTCACTCTCACTGTCTTATAGCACTATAATTAAAGCAATATAAGCTAAATTCTAAGCCAAAGAGGAAGTCAAAGTTTCTGTAGAAGCATATTGAATATCTTATTAATGAGAAAAATTTGAAGTATTAGGCTCACTTCTCTTTAGATCAACGAGCTACTATGTTTCATTGCTAGTTTCCTGAGTTGAAGATCTCTGCATAGTATGTTGCTAACATTTATAAACGAAACGGTATCTCTTACAAAGGCGTAAATCGTATCAAGAGAGTGATTAATTTCACTCGCCATTTTACAACAACAACTTAAATTATATTTATAATTAAATGAAGAGAGCCTAATATAATAATATTAAGTTTATACATGCTGACGAGGCTGTGTTTACCTTCAACACTTTCATCTAGAAGTCTTGGTATAAGAGGCATAGCAACATAGAAATATATGAGTAGAAAGTCAAGGTATAAACAATGGCAATTCTTGGAGGAATTAGTGAGGATACTGGTTTAGAAACTTATGTTATTTGTCCACGCTCTATTAAGACAGAGCAGTATATTAAGTTCTTAGAACAGCTGAGAGAGAAGTACCCTGAATAAGAGATTATACTGCTTGTTGATAATCTTTCTGTTCATAAGACTAAAGGAGAACAAGGAAGAGTTATGAACAACTTAGAATAAAGAAAGTGTTAAACGTACCTTACAGTCCATAGTTTAATAGAATTGAGTTCTTATGGGGTATATTAAAAGGTCAGTACAAGAAACTGCTGCTCTACCACTTGATGCATGACCTACCTATCGATACAGTAGACTTTATTAAAAGCTCAGCGAAGAGAGTTGATAATTAAGTGGCTTAAAAGTGTGCTAAAGAAGGGAGAGAGAATGTATGTAAATAAGTTTTGTAGTTAAGTTAATGAATATAAAAGTCACATTTAAAATTCTTTAGAGGGAGCTGGCTTCTCTTTCTTTTCTTCTACTTCTTGCTTCCCTCCTCCTAAGTTTCTTCTCTTGCTGACAGCTCCTCCATCTAAGTTCATTGGCTCATGAGGCTAAATATTTGTATAAAGTCTCTTGCTAACTTCATACTTTGACTGCGACTTTAGCTCTCTGTGAAGCTTGCTCTATTCCTTCATCAAGAAGATGCCAGTACCAGATTTTTCTAAAGAGTTAGGCTATAAATCTTACTTGAAATATAAGGGTGCTTCTGCAGCTCTGATAGCCAGCTCTCACTTATCTTGATCCCTTGTTTGTCCTTATCTTCTGAAGAGATGCTGTACCTTTTCTTATGAGATTCTTGAATAATTTCTTTCAAGTAATCACCTTCGATAGTTGGAAGTATGCCAAAGAAATAGTTTCTTTCAGGTAGTTTATTTGACAACTGCTTCTTAGTAGAGGCATGTACTGCGAAACCTCTGGTCATTCATAGCATTATCGTATAAGTTAGTCACTGAGATTTCTGGATAGTTTGGAATCTCTGCAAACTTTACATCTTAAGTTTTAAATGCTTTCTTTTCTTCGCAGAGTATCGCTATCAGAAATGAAATTATAGTACCTTCCATCGTTGGCAGGAACAAACCAACAACATAATCAAGATAAGCTACTATGAGTTCATTACCTTGCTACACCAGGTGGCGATGCAAATCCTCCTTGCTTCTAAATCTTTGAATCAATTCTTGTGCTTGCACTCTTTTCATTGCATCATTCATTGACTCCATCTTGTTTACAGATCTAAGAAATGATATTAAAATTTAAGTTTATTGATTTTAATTATATGCCTCTGTAAAACTTTCTATTAAATATGGGCATCCTATAGGAGGTCAACTTCTAAGTAGGATATGGAGAAGGTTTTGATAACTGGTTTCAAACTTGAGAGATTGATATCAATTTCTACTGTTATAGTTCCATATTTTTAATTTTAAATTGGTACGTACTTAATTAGGAGCTTTAATTAATGCTAGTACTTAATTAGGAGCACCCTAATTTTAATCATAAAATGACAAAATACCTCCTAAAACAGTACGTACTTAATTAGGAGCACCTCCTAAATTGGTACGTGCTATAATCAACTTATTATTGATAGTTAAAATGGTTACTTTCTCACCTATATTTAGAGCTGGTTCGTCTCTTAGCACTCATATATCTTCTATAATACTCTTAAAACTTCCCTTGAAACTTGTAGGCTTGGAAAGCTCTCATATAAGCTCTCATTTATAGAGGCAGTTTTATAATTTTAAATTCAAATTTAAATATGAGCGCTAAAATTTTAAGAAAAACAACAGCATTTCCATAAAACTAAATAAGACTTACCTTTGGCGTCAATAAAAAGTGCGATAGCTGAGAGATGAACTGTCATATGGAACTACCAGCGCTATCACTTGAGGTCTCTGTTATTAAAATAGAAATTAATAATATAAAATAAATGGCAAACAAGTGTGTGGGAGACAGAGAGGAGGAGAAAGGTAATAATGAAATTCCTATACAAACTGAAGAAGTTGAAGTCTATTTTTGTTAGTTATGTGAGAGAGATTTTGCTCATAAATCAAGCTGGTACAGACATATGAAGGAGCATAGAGAAGCCAAGCCCACTGTATACTTAAAGCATGATAAAATAGATGGAAAGTATGACTGCTTTGAGTGCCATAAGCAATACTCTCATACAAGAGACTTGAAGAAGCATCTTTTAAAAGCTCACAAGAAAGATTTAGAGATTGAAAAGCATGAAGATGAATTGAAGCTACTGAACAAAAGAAAAACAAGAGAATCTTCGAAACTTGTAGAGCTTGAACAAGCTAGTGAATCAGAATATGTGAGGAAATCACTCAACCTACTAGCATCCGAAATCACAAAGATCATGATTAAAATTCAATATAAAAAGATTCCTGTTCTTGTATAAATTGACCTAGACACTTCACTTTAAAACTACCTTATATTAGAAGACTTCTTTGATAAGAAATTCATCAATGATCATCAGTATACATACAAGGTGTATCCCTTCAACTATCTCTTAAGTGATGATAAATACTAGATGGAGTTTGCAAATGAGTATCAAGTACTCATTCAAGCAAAGTTCAAAGAGTGTAGCTACTTGAAAAAGTTAGATGCTGTTCTCCTTGCCAAGGATCATGTTGCTTTCAGACTTCCACTCTATGAAACGACCCTAAGAGATTTCATAACAGATCAAAGGAATCATAAGTTACTTGGATAAATAGCAACTCAGACCGTATAAGGTATTAAAGAGCTTCATAAGTTAGGGTTTGTTCACAGAGATTTGAAGCCAGAAAATATAATGATAAACTTCTCACCTGTAATAGTAAAAATTATTGATTTCAACAGAGCCTTAAGAGCGGAAGTATCAAGGCTTGGAAGTGTAATGGGAACTCTAGGCTATTATCCAGAAAGAGAAGACTGGAGAGATGGAGACTTTTAGCGGGATGTGTGGGCTTTAGCAGCAATAATAATAATAGAGAGCGATATGCCTCGCAATGAATACTACTCTACAAGATGCTAGAAGGATTCTAAACAAAGAATAAAGCAATTTATTGACAAAACACGAGTATCTCCACCAATGAAACAAATGGCAGAGACAATAATAATTAAACCAAACTCAAGATCAGACATATCAATAGAGCAGATAGAGTTGTGGTTAAGTAAGATGAACTTCAGACCTCTCCCACATGATCCAAAAGTGCATTTTGAGTGATTAAATTAAATACATTTACTATAAATTTCACTTTAAAACCTTTTAATAACCCCAACCCCTTAACAAATTCCTTCAAATCAAAGCACTTGTGAACCTCATTAAGGGGTTTTAGGGTTTTGAATGAAATGAATATTATGATTGCATACTTGCACTTAGAAAATAAGTTTCTGATGTTTAGTAAAAAGACCAAGTCTCTTAGATCAATAACATTGAGCGTTTAAGGAAGGCCATAGGTCATAAAACTAAATGAATAATTGTTCGGGCTTTGGTTTAAAAATATGGCCTAGCTTTAAATTCTAAACGTACATACCTTGCAAATTAAAAAGCTTTTAATTAATGAAAATATAAAAATAGAAAAATTTATATCAAATATTTATGTTGGTTATTAATAAATTTTACATTCATTTTATCTACTCATGATCAATACTATCATCAAACATACAATTTAGCAGTTTTTATAAATTCATTCCATAATATATAGAATATTAGCTTCCCATCCTAAAGAATGCTAGATATTTACTTCCTTCATTTTACTCATAAAATTTATTATATTATGAATTGATGATTGATTTTACATATCATAACCTATTTAAGCCCCCATTATAGTTTAATCGTGAATATAAAATTTGAATATTTAAATTATAAAATATTTTTTATTATTTGCAAATAGAGTAGTGCTTATTCATGCCAAGAAATGAGAACTGGCTTCAAGTCTCGAAAATTTGCAGCGGTAATCTAGTTTAAATCGAACTATGCTTCAGAAATATGAATTTAATCATAATTTAACATATTTCTTTGAAATATTTATTTTCAATTGCTTTGTTTTATTAATATTTATATGAAGCAAATGATTTTCTATGAGTTAAACACAGAGAGTTATCCTTTTTCATTTTAAATTAAAGAGAAAATCAATATCTACAGATAAAACTAAATAACCCATTAATCCATAATCAGCCAGTCTTAAATAATTAATATTATGAATGAGGCTTTTTGCTATGAATAAGTACAAGCATTAAATATATTTATTTTTCTTAAATTTGAGATAAATGTTAATTTAAATCTTTTTAAGTATTTATCGTGCAAAATTATATTAGAAAACGCAATATGCTAAGTAGATATTATAATCTTTGGCATTTTTGATTGCTTTGAATTATATATAATATTCTACGACAAATTATTCTCTTTTTTTCTGAAGAAATCTTCTAATTATATAAGTTAAGATGTATTGATAAAATAAGTTGAGTAGTTTTCCAAAATATTTCAACTATTTTTACCAGTAAAAATGTTTGGATAGAATCCTTTAGCATTATATAAATTATAAATATTTAATAATATTTTACAAAAACTATGATATATGAATATTATTTTATTCTTATTTCTTCATATTAGGTGATATCCATTTATGTATTTTATTAAATTTAAAGCATTAATAATTGATAGAGCAACCAAACAAGAGCACATAATTAAAATGGGAGTTGAGGACAAGATCATTTTTAATTTTATTCGTTTTTAATATTAAACTTTGTAAATTTGAAATATAATTTTGCTAAACTAATGCATCTCTGAAAAGAATGATCTACCAGTGATTTTGAAACTTCAAAATCATAGAATTGGATTATTGACAAATATGATAACAGGCGCCTTTAGCTTCGATTGCTTTAAGAAAATGAACTCCATAAATTAAATACTTAGCAAAAACAAGAACTGTGGTATATATTTATAAGAAGAAGATGGATGTTGCATGATCTTCATTCTCAGAAAATTAATACTTCATTTTTTTAATAATTTAAATATGAGTTTTTTAGAAGTACTAGTTTATGCTTATTTAAATTATCATTAATTAAAATTAGACGATGGAAGAGGAAATGTTTGGCGAATTAAAATTTCAAAAGATTTTCTCAAGAAAGCCTAAAAATACCTATCTTGCAGCATGGTTCAGGAATGAGATTTTCAAAGAGATAGCAGACCAAAATCTTTTTAGGAAAAAATAATTTAGAAAATATATTTAAATAAATGAAATCAATAAGATAATATTTTTATAATGATTCAATCCAATTTAATATAATAAATGGAATTAATGATTTTATAATTTAAATTAATTATTTGGATTTCAAAATATTTAGTCTCATGCTAGTTTCATAACTTAATGTTGGTTAAAGTCAATCAATTAAGTATTGCTGTAAATACAAATTTTGATGTTAGTCAGATGCCAAAAAATAGTTATTATATTAACCTTGTTGAGAGCAAATATTTAAATTCCCATATATATTGTTGAGTGACTGTAACTTCATAGACCCTTGAAATCCTTAGTCTTAAACATCTAGAAGAACTGCTTCCTGATTTTCATTGCTAACTTTGATTAAAACTGGCATATTTTGCATGTTAAATTGCGAAGGAATCGCTATTAAATCTGATTAAATGATTTTGAATTATTACAAATTTTAACCACTTTCATAATTCACAAGATAAATATCCTCAGTGGATCTTGTTAGCAAGTGTTCGCTATCTATAAACCTAAATTCCAATACTTTCTGGCTACCTAGCCTTGTCCTTTAAGAGTCTTTCATTGATTTTTAATTAAGTAGTACTTTCTCAAAATGTTGCATGTTGTTCAACGTGAAAAACTCAGTTGAAAATATGTTTAAGCCTCTATAATCTTTTGAAGGCAAGAACTTATAATATTAAATGTAGATAGACTTGGAATAGGTGTTTGTTTTGTGGATATTTCCTTTTTCTACAACTTCATAGTAATTGCCATTCCATCTTCTGATTTCTATCTTAGCATAAATTGGTAAACTTAAGATTATCAAGCCAGGAGAGATCTAGGCCCCACCTACAAATTCATCTTATAATTGACCCACTGATGACTGGTCGTTAAGTCCAAAAATATAATTGTCCACAATAATTCTATCTTAATCCAAGATTACATAGTTTGGAGTGTGAGGCACTTAAGATACTATTTTAGCTTAAATTTAACTTGTCAATTGATCTATTTCAATCTAAACGATATCAGTAACTTCTTCATTAGCTCGTTTCAAAACAATTATTTCGTCATTGATTTATTGCAAAAGCTAATCATAGCCAAAATTAAATCCTTAAATTGGAAACTCCTGGGTTGATATTTATAGTCTCTAACTAAATTAAAATTTTGGAATTTTCTCATCAGTAAATGGCTTCAAAATGCTTTGATACTTAAAGAGATAACTCTCCATTTATTAATAAAGTGGGGTTTAAGTTTAACAGTAATTATCAATCTCCTATTCATTATTTTCATCATTCTCCATTTTTATGTTGCCATATTGTTCATGTTTAAATTGTTGCTTCTTTAACTTAGATTCTAGAGTTCTAACAATTGTATCATTAACCCTATTTACTTATGAAGTTATTTGCCTAATTTTTTGGTTTAGCTATTCTCCAAGATTTTCAATATTTTTGCTTAGGTTTGTCAATTTTTAGGACTAAGACATCAATTATGAAGATTGATTTTGATTGGATTTTAGTATTTATGTACATTAACTTTAATTCATATTTGTGTTTAATGTTTAAACCTAACTTGCATTGACATTTCTTCTCTTTTTATTGCCCTTCTCCAATTTATTTTAATTATCAATAGTTTTCTTAGATCTAGCTTGTGTTCTTTTTGAATTAAGATTAACTGATAAATTAGGAACTGATAGATTCTCTCCTTTTAAAATGACAGGTAGAACTTTCTGATTTTAATAGTCAATTTGACTTTTTATTAAATTCAATGATCTTGTTCCAATTGACTGAGAATTTACTTGAGGTTGCTAAATTTTAATAACCTATGATGCAATGGAATGTACTTTTGGTATTTTCAAGCTATTCTCAAACGCTTTATTCTGAAAATTACTAAAAATATCATTCAAATTTGTAGCATTTTGCTCCGACTTGATTTATACAGGATTTTAATTTTCACGAAAACTTCTCTCATCACCCTGACTACTTCCACTGCTACTGCTACTCATTTTTGAATCATTTCTCTGGTTATTGAAATTGCTTGAGTTATTGTAACTATTTTCATCCTCTTATTTCAAAACATCATGTTCATTTAAGAACGATTCCCATTGCATTTAATCCAATAAACTCATTAAAATTAATATTAATTAATTTGAAATTATAATTATTATTAAGTATTAAAATATAAAATATATACTGATCAATTAAATATTCATATTAATGTTAGTATTTTAATTGCGATTATTTTTTGTAATTTATGCACTTGCAATTATATGTAAAAAAAAATTAAAATTTTGTCATAATAGTAGATTATTGATTCATAAGAATAATTGATAATAAATTGTTTACATCATTTACATAAATGAAAATCAAAATTTAATAATTATATTTTAATTTCAAATACATTTATTCTACAAGTACATTTTAAATTAAAGTTGGCTAATATAATCAGTTAAAAATCGTCATTTTAAAATTCTTAAAATACTTCAAAGATATATAATAGTATGATTAAATCATTTTTACAATTATTTTTAATTAGATTGTTTGATATATATAATATATATATATATATATATATATATATTGTATTATATTTTATATCGGCGTTTGTAATAATATCACATTCTTACTACTTAAGCCCGTTTCAATTTTTAAATAATTTTTAATTTTATTTATAAATATATTAATATTAATTTTTTGAGATTTTGTTAATCATTTACAAATATGAATTAAATTTATTCATAGATAAATATTACATTAAACAAATTTGTTTTATACTTTGAAATTTAATAACTTTAATGATTTTTACTTTTGTTAGTGAATTATATCAAAATTACTATTGTTTTTCGCTATGAATAAATTAAAAACAAATTTCATTTCTATTTTTCATAATAATTTAAAATATTTAGAAATATTAATATCAAGCACTAAAATAAATAATGGGTGCAAGTAGTAAATATAATAAGTTTTATTACTAGAGCAAACTATAATATATAATTAAGAAAATAGTCAAACTAATTTCAAATAAAAATAATTTGAAAATATTTCAGCTATGTCATATTTATATTTCTTTATATTTAAGGGTTTGTATACTCACAATCTTTTCACCATTTTGATTGAATTAATATTTTATATCTGGATATATATTCTATTATTCTAATCACATCAAATTTTTATTTTTATAAATATCTATTTAAATTTTATTTAAATAAAAATTGGTAATTTATATAAAATGAATTTATATTAAAAATAATATATTTTGATTAAAAATTAAATAAAAAAATTGTTCATTAAGCTAATTTTATTATTCAAAGTAACTAGAAATTAATATTAGAAATTAAAGTTATCATTAAATTAAGTTATCATAAAAATCAGTTGACTTAGAAATTTTAAATGACCATATTGTTTTGATAATCAACAGCCAATAAATGACTTTAAATTTAAGATTTGCTTCCATCAACGCCCATTTGAATATTTCCGTAATAATTAAGTTGTTAGTCAAGCTACTTCTATCCTTAGAAACCTTGTTTTAATAAGTCAACTACTTTAGCTTAATTCTTTTCTGAGTTTATATGTACCATAATAGGCAATTTTACCATATTAATTTGAAAGGGAAGTGCGATAAAGTCATTTTAAGCCAGTTTAAATTGTTACAAATTTTGTCCATTTTCATAATTTACTAGACAAACCTCATCTTCAGATATTGCAAGCAAATGCTAAGTATCAATGAATTAGAAGTCAAGAACCTTTTGCCCTACTAGTTTTGTTCTCTAAGAATTATCAAATTTTTATTGATTTAATTGCACTTTGTCAAGCTGCTAGAAATTAGTGATTGTGAAAATCTCATTTGAGAATATATTGTTGCAGCCATAGTCTTTGAAAGGGGATAGCTTAAATTTAACGTAATAAGATCTCTGAACTTGAGCATTTGATTTTCTAACCTGTCCTTTATGTATAATTTCGTATTAATTACCATTCCACTATCTTATTTCAACTTTTGTGAAACTAGGAAGTCCGACAATAATCAAACCTGGGCAAACTTAAGCTCCTGATACAATCTCAGTTGGTAGCTAGTTAATTAGTTACTGATTTTTATTATCAAAAATATAACCGTCAACTACAACTCTATCCTAATCTATAATCACATATTTTGGTATTTAAGGAATTGATGTTAATATTTGGCATTTTGCAAGGCTGCTATTTGATTTAACTTCTAACTTTAGAATATCTGCTAAATCTTCGTTTGATCTTTTCATGACTATGATATCATCTGAAATCTATTGAAGGAGTTAATCATATTTAAACTACATTCCTGTTATTTGAATTTCAGAATTCACTATCTCCAGAGTTTGATTAAATTAGAACTTAGGAATTTTTTCTTCGCTTAAAGGTTTCATAATAGATACGTATCTTTATAGACAAGCCTCCATAGATGTAATCAAAGGATTTTAAGATGTACAATAAATTGATATATCTTCCTAATTTGGTTGTGATTATTCATTCTTAATATCTGATTTGACATTATTTAAGGACAATTTGCTCAACTTTGATTCAAGTGTATTCATTATTGTATCACTTACTTTCTTTATTTAAGAAATTACTTACTTAACTGTAGAATACAAATTTTCGTTTAAGTTCTCAACTTATTTCGAATAGTTGGCAAGTTTAGAAATTTAACCCAATAAATTTTGAGATTCCCAGTTTGAGCTTTTTATTTGAGATTGGCTTATCAGCTTAGTTTCATACTGCTAATTTTTCTTCATTCTGGGTGGAGCTTATCTATTGTAAGGTCTTTTACTTTAAGTGTTTCCTGTAGAGACTAAAAACTTTTTATCCTAATCTTGATTATTTTAATGATCACAATTTGATTAAGATTGTTCTGTGGTGTATGTTCCTAGTTGATTTTTAGGTTTTCGACCTCTCTTGCTTGCATAAGTTGTCGAATTCATGTTTACATTTTAGATTTAAGGACTTTTTAATGATAATATAAAAGGAGACGTTGAGTTATTTTACAGGCTTGATTTTTATTTAAGCTCAATTTAGTTCTCCTGCTGTATGTCATAAAAGTCGTCCATGTATGTCTTCTCTGTCTTGACTAATTATTCATTTTAATATTATTTATAATTATTGAATTCTTAATCACCTTGGCTACTGCCACTAGAACTTATCAAATTAGAATCATTTCTCTAGCTTTGATCTTCGCTATCGAAATATTTTAAGCAGGTATCCCACAATTATAAATTTTGTAAACTCATTTTAATTTTTTTATATTATTATAATAAATATAGTTTGCACTTAATATATATATTAATCTAATTATCAATCAATTAAATATTTAAACTAAACAAAATTGAAGATATTTCTTAAGTCTAAATTATGGAAAACAAGATTTTTTTCCAATATATTTCAGTACAATAATTGAAAAAAATATGAAGATCAGTAAAACTTTTAGAAAATAATTAATATAACATATATATTTGTAAAATTTTTCCTTATAAACCTTTAATAAATTTATTTTTTTATTTTAAATAATATTCTTTCTGGTTTATTTAATTTGAGTAAAGGCAAAAACAAATCAAAATAAATAGTAGTTCAAATTATGTTTATAATTTATTATAGAATTTTTAAATCTAAATTCATTAGCTTTATGTCCAAATTTTATCTCTGAGGGTTAGCTAGAAATCTATTTAATTGATTAATAATTTAATAATTATAAGTGCAATTTATAAAAATGTTTCATCACTCTTTGCTTGAATAACTCTGTAATTTTAATTAAATTTCTTTAAATAATATAGCAACTATTTATGATATCTACCTAAGAATTTTATAAGTTAAATTCAATTATAAGGAATCAATTTTTTAAACTTATTTAATTTTAATTTAACAAAATTTATTGCACATTTATTCATTTTTAATATATATAAAATTTGCTTTTGTTTGCTTTTTCAAATATATTTTAACCTAAAAATTCTAATCAATTTACATCTATAATTTTTATTTTACTTTGACTTTTTATATGGTTTAATTATACATTTTTTATAAAAAGTTGAATAATATATTTTTATTTACAAATAACAAAGCTTAATATTATAAAATAACATTTTAATATGAATTAAAAATGTAATTTATTTTTAACCAAAAGCACTTTACTCTTCGTAAATTTTTTAATGAAATACTTAAAAACAGTAAATTAGCTATTAATTTTATAGTAAAAAGATATGAATATAAATTTAGTTCGAGGCTTTTAACTTAATTTTAAGAGTAATCAACATAATCAACATATCCATCTTAAATGAAAGAAACAACTATTTATTTATATCCCCAAATTTCTTCAATAATTTTATTCAATTTTGTTTTAGCTTGATATATCGCAAACTTTATAAGAGTCACATTATAATTTATGCAAGTTATTAATAATTTTAAAATACTATCCGCATATGGGATATTTAATTTATCAAATGACCCTCCAAAGATATTCTAAAATTTAATAGATTGAAAAAATTATGCACAAAAATAAATTCTATTAAAATCTAATAAAGTTGCCATTCAAGGAGAAGAGAAAGGAAATTCATTTAAAACTAATATAACATGTAAATATATTCTCTCTGAAAAATATAAACGTAATATATTCCTTCCCTTTAATCAATTGAGAGCGCTAACTCTCCTAACATATTTTTTTTAATAAAGAGATGAAAACATAAGTTATTTAAAATGAATAAAAAACAATTTCTAAGTATGCCACTGCAATAGCCCCAGTTTAACTTTATTATCATAAAATGAAGCTTGGATATAAACTAATTTATTGGTAATTTTGTTAAGTTTCATAAATCTACTTTGAGACTTTAGTTTTATTAATTGATACCTAATTTACAAATAAAAAAAGGAATTATACTTGATATTATATCTCTTAATCACAAAATATTTGAACTGTTTAATGTTTCATAGAGCTAGGAATTAAGTCATAGGTCTTTATTTTAATTATTGATTAAGGATATTATGGATTTTTTCATAATCATTTGAGAAGAAAAATTTCAATATTAAAGTATCTCAGTATCAAATTGTTAAATAATTTTTTAATTTGGTTTTAGAAAATAAAGGATCATAATCTTTAATTAACTTGCTTATTTCTATAACTTATTATATTTAATAGTATGCTAATATGAATTAGTTTATTAGAATAACAATAAAAACTCTTTAATGTAAGTATTCAATTCTTTTAATAAGGCTAATTATAGAAAATGCTAAAATATGTAACATTATAACTAACTATAAGATATCAAAACTTTTTAAAGATATAAATTTATTTTGCCTTGCCCTAAAGGTTTGTGAAATTTGAAAAGAAAGTAAAAACAATGGTGTTAATAATTATAATAATAATAATAATAATAATAATAATAATAATAATAATTAGATCACATTGAGGTCTCTAGGGACCCCCGATCTATCATATTTTTCAATATATGTAAGGGTCAAGCCCTTTTAATTTAGTTATTTAAGTGTGATATTTAGTTAACTTTGGACATTAACATAATTCACAATTTTTCTTCTCTGTACTTCTCTGTCAATCTCTTGTACCATCTGTCTTTCTTTCTCTGCTCTTTTCTTTGTCTTTTCTTTACGTTGACTTGTGGAGGTACGGGTTGTTTAGATTGCTCTCCAATGAAATATTCTTCAAATTCGCTTTAGAATAGCGAGTTGGCGAGAAGGACTCTCTCTTATAAACTTCTTAATTGAAGCTCTCCCTAGTATAGGGGGCTTAGTTGATTAATCAATTGAATTTCCCATGGTTCAAAATTATGAAACTAATTTTGAGTCTTGGTATCTATGAGTCTTTAAAGAAGTTTAAATCTTATTTCTTTTGGGTTGAAACTTTAGAATTTACTGAGTAGTAGTTTGGTTTATACTTCTTTTGGTTTGATATAGATATCAAGATTGATTATTTGTTCACCTTCTAGTTATTTTGACTATTGTTTTTTGTTCGTGTTGTTTATCAGATTCTGGTCAGAATCTGATGTTGCCATAGTCTATTTAGTAACTCGTTTCTTATTAGATATGTTTTTGGGTGATTCTTCACATATTTTATCTAAGTTTTTGGGTGATTCTACTGATATCTTATCTGAGTTTTAGAAAATATTTTTGGGTGATTCTTCGCATATCCAACTGCGGAGTTCAAGTGATTCTACAGATATTAGATCAGCCTATTTAGTAGGTTTAGGCAGAGTATGTTCCTACTATTAAATAGTAATGGGTGGAGTATGTGTTTTCTGAGCTTGTTGAGGGGTTGATTTGGAGTTAAAAAAGGAAGGTTTCTTTAACAATTCATCCGACTTATCTTTAGGTTTAGTGACTTTGGCTCTGAATTCCCATTTGTTGGGGTTTTGTTGAAGGTGTTTCTGGGTGATGTTTTATGAAGTTTATTTATAATGATGATCTTTCATAGGTTTCTTATTTTCTACGTATATCCCTTTTTACGAGGGGTTTATCTAGGATTGAGGTGGTAGATAATTGTAGATCTGTTAGAATTTTTGACATTAGTTAAGGTTGGAGTATTTAAGTTGAGTATTCTGGTGTGGATGGGGGTACCCGTTGCTCCCATTCCACTAGAGTGTTGGTTGCTCAATTTGAATTTATTCAGTAAGTATAGCATGTTGTTATGGTTACTCTCCATACCAGTTGA
The DNA here is from genome assembly GCA_000711775.1 of Oxytricha trifallax. Classification (NCBI taxonomy): domain Eukaryota; phylum Ciliophora; class Spirotrichea; order Sporadotrichida; family Oxytrichidae; genus Oxytricha; species Oxytricha trifallax. Next base: position 92,013 of record ARYC01000202.1, on the reverse strand, counting down.
AAGATTTTAATTGACCATGTATGGGTCTTCCTTGAAGAATTCTGTTTTTATAATAGTTCTCTATTATGGCATTGAAGTTCTCGATATCATCGTCTGAATCATCACTTGGTTTAGAGTATGATCCAGATGATTCTTCTTCGTTATCTGTTTCCCAATAGTCTGAGTTTTGTCCAAGTTTTGCTTAGCTAGATTAAGCTAAGTCTTTGAGAGAGTCGGCTGATTTTTCTCTATAATGAGTGATGCCAAGATTGAGTGACTTATGGTCAGGGACTAGGTTCATCTAATCACGTTCCTTTTAGTATCAATCTAATTTTATAATTGTTAATAATTATAATATTTTTTCCATAAAGTTTAATAAGATTTCTTCAATTTCAAGCAAAATAATTGCTGTGCTTATTTTTGAAGATTTTTTAATCAACTTTGCAATATAAATCTTATTTTGAATTAAAATCTATTTTTATTTTACAAATATTGCAACTCAAGCAATACATTAATAAATTTAAATCATTAATTTCCCCCAAGATCTCTCATATGATCTTTGAATTACTTATATTAAACATACATTTACTTTAGTATAGTAAAAATTAATTTCAAACATATAGCATAAAAAAACATAATCAAATTACTAAAGGGGTTATGGGGTTTGATTTTATTATTGCTTTCAAATTTCTAACTATTATAATCAAGTTAACTAAATAAACATTTTATATTATAAAAATAAAAAAAAATCAGGTTTGGTTAGAATAATTAGCTTTTTGAATATTTAAAATTAATTATTTTAAACAATTAAATATTTAATTTAGAAATTAGAATTATAATTGATTAATAAATTTTATCAGACTTCAACCTTGATGAATACTGAAAGTTAAATTTGGTAGAAATTTCATAAGGACAGACAAAGAGAATAATAAAGTAATGAATTTTTCAATAAATAAAAGCAACAAAATCCAATGAGCGGCTTTTAAAACTCTAACTTTATTGACAATAACAATCCAGATTTTAATAAGAATAATTTCAAGAACAATTCTGGAGATTTTGGTTTATTAGCTTACAGTGATCCACTTTAAAAGAAAAACTTATTTGAAAAACTTAGAAAACTTTTAATAAGCTCTCTCAAATTAAATGGCTTAAAAACCTTCTCCCTAGCAACTTCTTCACGACATTAGTTAACAATATAAAGGAGGTCTTCCAAAAAAGTAGTAATATTAATAGCCAAAGAAATGTGTTGAAGCATAAAAATCCAAATTAGCATTAAAAATTATTAAAAACAGAGAAATTAAATAAAAAGAAATTTTGGAACAAGATTTCATACAAGCCGTTTAAAAATCTGATAGCAAAGCCTCAAACTAACCATAAGATTTTGAAAATATGAATATATTGTAGAAGAAAGGGCAGTATAATACACCAAATATATCAAATTAATCATAGCAAGAGATTTCCAAAAATTAGAAAGATAAATTGAATCCAATTTTTAATAATACTCATATATTGCAATTGTGCGGCAATAATTCATAAATACAAAAGTTTCTAGGTAGTGCAGGTAAATTAGATAGCTATTGTAAATCTACAAAGGAATAACTCAAGAAGATTTATGAAAAAATCTCAAAGGAAATTGACAATATTGATGATTGCCAACAAAAGTTAGTGAGTGTATTTTAGCAAAAGCTTTTACATTTTGCGAAAAATAGTGAAACAAATAGTGTGATGCAAAACAATTTGGCAAAAACAGAGTTGATAGAGTTTGCATTAGAAAAGTAGAGTATAGTAGATCAGTGTGATGAAAAACTAACTTATTATAAAAATTATTTGGATTCGTTTTTGCAACAAGAATCCATCAATAATAGATTTACTATCAATTAAAATCTTGAAATTGAGTTGGAATAAATTTCACTCTTAAAAATGCACGAAAAATATGACAATCAATTAAAAGATCTAGGGAATGAATTTATAGGAATTAAATTGTTAAACTCAGAGGAGACTGATATCTTCAAAATATAGTATGAAAATGGCTAAATTATTCCAGAGTTCTTAATAAGGCTTTAACTTATGCCAAAAATATTTATTGAAGATGAAGATAGATTGATCGTTAATTAATTTGTGATTAGCAAATAGACCAAGCAAATAATACAAGTATTTGAAAAATAACCTAGTGCATCATGCTTAATTCGTCCGAACCATATAATATTCGGCTATGGTCAACGTTCTTAGTTATCATATTATTTATATGATGGTGAAAAATACAATAAGGAATGGAATTTCGCAGTAATAGGGGATATTAAGCTATACAATATATTAAAGGTTTGCAAGAATCCCTTTATGGATTATTCTGATTTGAGAAAAACTACTATTTTTACAATATCTATTCGTAGCATAAAGCCTTCTCTATTTAGATTTTAAATTGATTTAATCGACCATAAAATTAATTTCAAAAAGAAACTATGCGTCAAAACTGAGGACATAAAGTTTTTAGACGACACATACTTAGTCAGTATTGAAAGATTTGAATTTCGTTTACTAAATTATCACACAAGGGAAGAGTTGAGCACTGTGGAAATTTCTTCATATCAACATATTATAATTCCAACTAATTTCAACTTGAGACTTTGCCCATATCTCCTCAATTTTGACAATAAAACTCAATTTATAAATATAATTGATATCATGAACTCGGGGTATCAGGGCAAGTACAACATATCAAATGAAAGAATAAAGCAAATTAAATTACTCTAAAATTACGAAGGATTATAATAAAATAGTACTACCAACGAAGAAGATGATTCGATTATATTACTTGGAATTGATGAGGAAGGATTATTGAAAACTTATAGATTGACAATAAAATTTTGAAATAAATTTTATTAATTTATAAATATTAATTAAAGTTTCAGATTTAAAGTAACAACCTTATCATAAACTTAATTAATTAATCGGCCAATGTTTTAAATTATATTTTAAATTTTTAAAATCTATTAGTTATATTTAAAATGCTTATTATTTAAATGAATTTTTATTCATAAATTTTTAAAGAATGAGAACAGAATCTTTGTTTTAATTATAATATAAAACATATATTTAAGGCAAAAATTTTAAATAAAAATTCAATTTATTCAAATATATCAATGTCACTTAATTTTATATTTTCAGTGTAGTAATTCGTTTGGAGATGATTTATACACCACTTTTTACAAATCAATTGTAGATTATGGCTTTATTTACTTTTCGTTCTTTATTTATCTGCAAACTTTATGTTATGATTTAATATTTTGTTAATTGAGAACAACTTAAAATTAATATTATAAAACTTAATTGTTTTATTTAAAATTTACACAAAAAAATTAGTGTCTAAATGATTAGATATTTTGAAATTATATTATTGCACATTTTTCATCAATCCTAATAAATAAATAATAATCGAATTAATAATTACAAAATATAATGAAATAAAGATTTTATTTAAAACCCCATAAATATTTAATTAAATTTCAAAGAACATTATTTGTAAGTTATAATTACAATATTTTGGTGTTTAAAGAACTATTACGTACATTATGAAATAAAAAGTACAAATATCCTGGCTAATAATAATCAATCTAAAAGATAAATAATTAGTATATATTGCTTAAGTTTTGATAGGGATAGAATTAAGCTAAAATAAATTAAGTTTTATTATAAGAAAAATTAAAGTTCTTTTGCAAAGGTAGTTAAATAGTTTGTTTTAACTTATTTTCAGTTTTATTTTTAAATCGCTGTCATTTTTAGTAAATTTTGACAAAAAGTTTCTCTTTAACTTAAATCGAAATGTACATATTAATGAGATAAATAAATTATTATTTGTAATTAATTGTAAATTAAATAATGAATAAATATAGTTATAATATTGACATAAATTCATGAATCATATAATAATTAATTTAGAATAAGTATATATAAACTACAAAGATGTAGGAGAAAAAGTTTATTATTTTTAACAAAATATATTATCTGCTATTCTATGTGACAAAAAGTTATGTATTTTTCTCCAAATTACATAATGTCATGATTTACAAACCCAAAAATAAAAATTAAATTAGCATTTTTTCTGTTTATAATTTTCGGGGGTGTATCAGATATTTAGGAAGGCTTTTAAAAATTTATGATAGCCCATGGTATCTTTAATTCACTATTATTTAATGAAATAAATAATGTACCTAAATTTTAATTAAAAATAAAGATATGACTGTATTTCAAGGTCTGAGTACAGGTTTACTTTACTCAAAAGATAAAAAGTCTCAAAGATATAATATATTATTTTTAAAAATGATAGAAGTTATTAAATTTTATAAATTGTAAAAAGATATAAATTAAAGAGAATAATTTACAAATTAAATAGAATAATTTACAAATTAAACATGCATTTAAATTAATTTATATTAACAGATATTGAGATTAATTAGAATAATTCATTTCGTTTAATAATTTTACTAAAAACCTTCTCTCCCACCAAATTTACACGTAAAGTTACGTAGTGCACAAGATATTTCTAAATAATAGAATAAATTTATGCTCATTATTGGCTGTAATGCACAGAGCTACTATAAATTTATATGCAATTATGCAATATGAATTTAGTAATATTTTGGTTATAAGTTTGAATTATTATTAAAAGATTTTAAGGGGCTTTAATTGTAATAACAATGTATTTTTTAACAAAAAGCTTTTAAAAATTTGAAGAAATTACAAGCTTGTCTAGTCAAATCCTATAAAAGTAAATGATACGATAAAGACATGGAATAAAATAAAATATCTGTGATTTAACTAAATTTCTTATTAATGCTTTTTATTAACTAATTTATAATTGTCCTACTCTAACCAGATAATACTTAAATATAAATTAAAAATAAATTAAAAAAAAACAACATATAATTAGGAATATAAAGTTTAAATTCTTTATATTTCAATTTCAAGGACTATTCAGAATCAGCCATTAGATTTAAATTATAAAGATATTTTATTTTTTTCTTGAATAAAATCTGTAAACTTAATTCAAAATTAATAAATATTTTAATTAAAATTATGATGTCATTTAAATACCTAAAATTATGTCAAAATTTTAACATGTGTAATGATCCATATGGGATGATCTAGTGTATATAGATTTTAAGGTAGTGAATATAATCTTAGCGTTAGTGTTGGTAATACCAATAATTATAATTGGAAAAATCTTTTTTGAAATTTTATGTTCTTAAATGTTAAATTTTTTGTAAAATAATTTTGGTAATAAATATTAAATTTCAATTAGAAATGTGATTTTTTATTACGAAAACTTGATCAATAATGTGAAAAAACTAATTTTAATAATAATTAACTTTTGAAAATTCAATGAAATTTTTTTAATCTTAGGATGTTTTAATATTTGTTATTTGAGTTGATCTGATATTTTGTGATATAAATATAAGAGAAATTTACTTTTAAATTTCTGTCATAAACTTGATATTAAAAAAAATTAATCACATAAGGATTGGTGTTATGAGTAATTTTAAGGAAATTTATTTATACATTTTACCAATTTTTTGATATAAAAAATTGAAAAATGTATCTCAAACTTCGAATATTGTTTTTTAACATCAGCTAAAGACCAAGTACATAATAAATATGATTATCTTATAAGATGTCAACTTTTATGTCTAATATGGTTAAAGATCTAAATGTTAAATAAATGAATTTAATTTTTTTACCTTAATTTCCATTAAAATAGCTTTTAAGTAAGTAATATTTTAATTATAAGTACAGTTTAATTTGGTACTAATAATTATGAGGCAAGAACTAACTTAAAAACCTAATTAATCGACATAGTGTTTTATAAATTAAAATTATTTATACCCTTAATTCAGTCCAAATCTAATAAGGAAAACGTTTTAAAATATTTAGACTTATATTTCTATATAAAAAGAGCCAATAAAAATAAAAGTCATATTAATTCATAAAAAATTAACTTCTGTTAATTTATTAAGACAAACAAATAATGAAAGATTGAGAAATTTTTCATTTTAATTAATTGATACTTTTATTTTTTAGTATACGACCAATATATAAAATAGTATAAACATTTAAGACCTTAACTTTGAAAAAAATGAAACAATAATCTTACACATAAATCATAAAACCACTTATAAATCTTCTTTCGGGTTTTGGGGTTTTGGGGTTTTGATTATGTTCAATGTTAAATATTTTTCAAAGTAAATAGTTTTACTTAAAATTACTTATTTATTCTAGGTTTATTGGTAAATTTACTTAATTTTAAGGATTATCACAATTTCCTTTTATATTTAAATATCCTATATTTATTCTTATTAATTCAAATTTCAATTTTCTTGAACTTATTTTAAATGTCTATTTATTAACCTTAATGCTAATTAATAATTTTCTTTTATAATATTTGAATTTTATTTAAAAATCTTAATAATGATAATAAGTAATATAATTCTATATTATGAAAAAACCTTTAATTGTAAGTTTATTTAAATTAAACATTTTCAAATAAAATCTCAATTTTAATTATTAAGGGAATATTTTAATTATAATTTTTATAAATTGAATTTAAATATTCAAAATAGACTTGAATAATTATTATTATAATTATCTACTTTATAACTTTAATACTTATAATTTATAAACTTATAAATAAATTTTATCTGGCTTCAACCTTAATGAATGCTGAAAGTTAAATTTGGTAGAAATTTCATAAGGACAGACAAAGAGAACAATAAAGTAATGAATTTTTCAATAAATAAAAGCTATAAAATACAATGAATAGTTTTTAAAACTCTAACTTTATTGACAATAACAATCCAGAAAATTAAAATAATAATCTCAAGAACAATTCTGGAGATTTTGGTTCTTTGACTTAAAGTGATCCACTATAAAAGAAAAACTTATTTGACAAAAATTTAGATAAATTTTAATAAGCTCTCTCGAATTAAGTTGCTTAAAAGCCGTCTCCCTAGCAGCTTCTTCACGACATTAGTTAACAATATAAAGGAGGTCTCCCAAAAAAGTAGCAATAGTAATAGCCAAAGAAAGGACTTGAAGCTTAAAAATCTAAATTAGCATTAAAAATAATTAAAAACAGGGAAATTAAATAAAAAGAAATACTGCAACAAGATTTCATACAAACTGTCTAAAAATGTGACAGTAAGGTCTAAAACTAACCTTAAGACTGTGAAAATAAGAATATATTGTAGAAGAAAGGTAACTTAAAGGTTTAAAATTCAACAAATTAAGTTATTTAGCAAGAGGTGGCCAAAAATTAGAAAGATAAATTGAATCCTATTTTTAATAACACTCATATATTGCACTTGTGCGGCAATAATTCATAAATTTAAAAGTTTTTAGGCAGTGCAGGTAAATTAGATAGCTATTGTAAATCTACAAAGGAATAACTCAAGAAAATTTATGAAAAAATTTCAAAGGAAATAGATAATATTGATGATTGCCAACAAAAGATAGTGAATGTCTTTTAGCAGAAACTTTTACATTTTGCAAAATATAGTGAAATTAATAGTGCAATGCAAAACAATTTGGCAAAAACAGAGTTGATAGAGTTTGCATAAGAAAAGTAGAGTATAGTAGATTAGTGTGATGAAAAACTAACTTATTATAAAAATTATTTGGACCCATTTTTACAATAAGAATCAATTAATAATAGATTCAAAATAAATCAAAATCTCGAGATTGAGTTGGAATAAATTTCACTCTTAAAAATGCAAGAAAAATACGATAATTAGTTAAAGGATCTAGGGAACGAGTTTATAGGAATTAAATTGTTAAACTCAGAGGAGACTGATATTTTTAAAATATAGTACGAAAATGGTTAAATTATTCCAGAATTTTTAATAAGACTTTAAATTATGCCTGACGTCTTCATTGAAGATGAAGATAGATTAATAGTAAATTAATTTGCTATTAACAAAAGAACTAAGCAAATAATATAAACATTTGAGAAATAGCCAAGTGCTTTATGTTTAATTAATAGTAATCACTTAGTGTTGGGTTTTAGAGAGCGTTCACAAGTAAGCTATTATATATACGATGGTGAAAAGTACAATAAAGAATGTAATTTTTAGGTGATAGGAGGCAGCTACGGATACAATGTACTAAAAGTTTGTAAGAATCCATTCATGGAATACACTGATTTAAAAAATATTACTTTATTTACTTTGACAGCACACAGTCTTAAACCAACCCTTTTTAGGATATGTATTAACTTTATAGATCAGAAAATTGTTTCAAAGCAAAAATTATGTTTCAAAACACTGGATGTTAAATTCTTAGATGACACACATTTAGTCAGTATTGAGAGATTTGAATTTTGTTTACTAAATTATCACACAGGTGAAGTATTGAGCTCAGTTGACATTTCTTCATATCAACATATTATTATCCCAACTAATTTCAACTTGAAATTCTGTCCATATTTGTTAAATTTCGACAATAAAACTCAATTTATTAACATAATTGACATCATGAACTCTGGTTATTAAGGCAAATATAATTTTGCTCAGGAAAGAATTATGCAAATAAAAGTACTCTAAAATTATGAAGGATTAAAGTTTAATAAAGCTATGAATACTGGTGAAGATGATGATTCAATAATATTACTAGGGATTGACGAGGATGGACTGTTAAAGACTTATAGATTAACTATTCAGTTTTGAAATAAAATTCAAATAATTAAATAAAGAATTTAATATAATAATAATAGTAATAATTGCAAATAATTAATATGGCTATTAACTTTACATTAAAATATAGCATTCATCTATTTTTAATTTTAACTTTAAATTTACAAATAGAAATTTTAAATTTCAAACTTTTATAAAATAAAAAATTTAATAATTTTCAATCTTATATATATTTTTATTTAATTTTAAATAATTTTGTAATATTGACAAAAGGATTAATTATGCTGAGTTTTTTAAATCATGAATTTTAAATACATTATAATTCAGTAAATTCTAAAATTTTAAAGTATTATTATTGTAAAAGCTATAGAAGATTATGAATAAATTATGTGAAATCGCTTTAATAACTAAATCTAACAATCTTTAGAAATTTATATAGAAATAAAATAGGAAATATTAATCAAGTTTATTATACTTTTATAAAATTTCAGAATTATTTAATATTACTATTTGTGATTTTTATTTAAAATTTTCAAGTTTAAAAATTATATTTTCAATGTTTATTATGACTTTTTGTTGTAAATTATTTGAAAATAATTAATATTTTTCATATATTTTAATGCTAAGTTATAAACTTGAATTGATTTTTCAATCAATCTTAAAAAGAAGTAATATATTGAACTATTAAATTAAAGTTTATTCCCATTAAATTTTACCAAAAATAATTTCATCATATAATATGGATCTTTTACAAATACCCATTTTTAAATTAACTTAAATAATATAAGATTAAAATATTTTATTATATTAACTTTTGATTCTTTCAAATTTTAATTTGATAATTTTTTTAATTAAAAATACAATTATACTTAAAACTATAAAAAGTCAGATTTTTATTAACTTTTAAGTAAAAGATTTAGAAATACAGATTTTTTGAAATAAATTTAATATATCTTATTCACAACTATAAAAATATATATCCAGGTATAATGTATAATATAATTGGCTTTAATTCAATGAATAAATATTTTCTTAAATAGATTTATTATTGAAATAAATTTCAATAATTACATTAATATAAAATAATCAAACCAAATGTTGTGTAAAAAATCTTTATTGTGTGTAATTAGAAATTATTAACTGTAAAAAAATAAGAAAATTAAAAATATTTCACAAGTTTATTGAAATCAATAAATCTTACTTAAATTATTTTAAATCTCACTTTTGAGTTCTCTTAGTTTTCTTGTTTTAAGAATCTATAAAGTTAATAATATATAAAGTTATTTTTTAGACATTAAATATATGAAGCTTTATTTAAAAATAAGAATGGAATTTTTCATAAATCTATATCATTATTACTTTATTTAAAACAAGAGATTAACTGAAATTTTTTTAGATATAATTATCTCTAAACCACCAAATATAAGCTCTCTCCAAGATAAATACTTGTATTTAAAATAAAGAAAAATTTTCTTCACTAATAATTTTTTAAATAATAACAATTTTAAGAATTCTCATTAAAAAAACAATTAATTATATAGAATAAACTTTTATTTTGGTTATAATTCAATAGAATTAAGATTTTTTACAATGATTTCAATATTTAATTTAAGAAAAGATTAGCCCTATATAAATCGAAGGAAAATAAGAAGCTTTTATAATAAAAATTATTAACAATCTAATGAGCTTATTAAACCTAGATTAATGGAAATAACATTTGTGTAATTTTGGCGAAAATTACTAATAGAGCAATTCTGAAACAAGAAAATCTCTCAACAACCATAGAAATGACTCAATCATGAGCAGTAGTAGTGGAAGTAGCGATTAAGAAAATCAAAGGGAGCAAAGATTCCAAGATATAGATAAATATTATCAGTAACCACTAGATTAGAAATCAAGTAATAAATTAAACTCTAATTACTATGATATCAAAGCAGAAAATTTGCAAAACCAAGATTCTAGTCAAACCAGAAGTTTGCAAATGTTAAATTTTAAAAATTAAGTACCAAATTAAGAAGTACCTAGCATCAAAATTACCAGTCAAAGTAACAATAAGCGAATTGGCAACAAACGAGGAAGACCTCCAAGAATATTGCCAGATAATAATCTAAGTTTAAAATAAGTTCCTAGTTTGAAAAACATCAAAACCCTTAAATCTGAAGAATAGGTTGTTAAAAATGAGCATCCACCAATAATTTAAAACTAGTATAATACTAAACAATAACTCTAGTAGTCTTAATAGAATCATACAATAAAAAGTAATATCAATGAAAGCAATTCTGCTTAAAGTTTAATTACTATGACTACTAAACTAGGAAATAATGTAAAATCTGTTGATACTTTGAACGAAAATCTTTATCAAAAAGTTAAGAAAGTTATATCTTAAGTAAGCAGAGTAAGCGATATAGTTATCAAGACACTAGAATCAAAATTCAATAAGCTTTCTTTATGTAAATCAGATGATAATAACTCAAATTAAAACTCATTAGAAATTGACAATTATTGCAGACAGTAAATTCCACTTATTTAATCAATGGAAAGTCAAATAAATAAATATCAAACAATCCTTAAGCCACTTATTGAAGAAAAAATTCCTACATTCTAATTTAATGAGACCCTCTCAATTTCTACAAATCAAATACCATTAAGCGGCATATCTTAGGTTTACGATCAATTACTTTAGTAAATTTCAGATGACATCCTTGTTCTGAAAAGGTAGAATGAGGATTTAGTAGATTTACTATAATTAGAATTTGCATCCAATCATAAATGTGTTAATGTTAGCATATTGACATCAATCCCTCAAATACCAAAGTATGTGATTGTAGACTAAAACAGAATAATTGTTGATGGTTTTATTTTCGACATAAACACTTAATAAATGCTTCATTAACTGTAATCGGACTATGTAGCTGGTGCATAAGTATCGCCTGGATACATTATTTTAAGCATATAAGAATATTCTAAGATTGAAATTTTAAGATGGACAGGAACGCTATATGAAAAGGTTGTTGCAGGAAAGACTAAAGATGGAAATACTATAAATAAGGCAATTTACATTTAACGCTATCAATTCTTACCTCATAGAGATTATAGTAATGGTAAAATATTCGATAATGAGTTCCTATTTTTAAACAGCTCTTACTCACTTGAGAAAATCTCACTTAATCAGAAATAAATTCACAAATCTTAGAGAACTAAATTAGGCTTAGTAAAAGTTTTAGATTTCTAATTAATTGACGCTCAGCATTTGCTCTCTAGATCAGCAGATGAAATTTGCCTAGTAAATTATGAGAGTGGATAAAATCTACAAAAAATGAAATTATATAATGTTTAAGATTTCATCACAATACCTCTTTAGTTTAATGTGTAAAACATGCCATTAATAATCAGTTTAAATTAGGAAAACATGGAAGCTAAAATCATGGATGTGATGTAGCAAGGGTTTTAGGGACAAAGCAAAATTCATGAGAATTATTCTTATTTTGGAAATGTTAACTTTAACAATTTACTTCAAAATACAGGAATAGGTAATCACTTTATGCTGGCAATTGATCAATAACAAAATATGTGCCTACAGACATTCTCGATAGATTGAAAGAATTATTTTTAATTAAAAAATAAGTAATAGCACCTATCATTCAATTTAATATTTATAAATTAATAACTCTATTAGTATAAAATATATATATATAATTGAAGAGTAAATATAGAAAATACAAACATTTTGAATATATATTAAAAAATTCATCAATTGATTAATCTTAAAAATGTATTTTAATATTTTTATTTTAAAAAAATAATTGAGAATTTTGATTTTTCCAATTTTTCCATTTTTTCTTTTAAAAAAATATTTAAATAATTTCTGTATGTCAATCATTAATCCTTATTTTTCTAGCGTTTTATATTTCAAATAGATTCTTAATATCGATCATGAATTTTTCAAATTTAAAAGTTATTTAAAATAATCAATCAACGTAATATAATTAGACTTTTCATTATTTTTATTATAATGGAAAAATTTAAACTTTGATAATATCAGAATCTCTCTCTATATTTTTGCACTCTTTTCATTTTCAACATGAAGTAAGTTGTTATTTTATCAAGTTAACTGACTAAAATAGCTAATTCTCATTTCAATATTTATTCAAGCTAAGACTTATACTGATTTTCTCTAATTTTAAGATTTTAGGTATTTGAAACCGCGGTACCTAAATTACACAAAGTAGACATATATAAATTGTATATACAGATAACCAAGGATAAATGCATTTAAAATCACATAAACACTATCTCTGTTAAATAACAATTGGGTTAGGAAAATAATAATAAATTAATATAAAAATGTACATTATTATCAGAGATATATTGTATGGTTCTTTGTTTTTTAGTTAGTTTTATTATTAGACCATTTTCATATTCTATTAATATAAATATATTTACATCTATATGAGTAATGGCAGTTGAATTAATTTACAAATATATTTTTTACGATTCTTTTCTATTTTATCAATATTAAAAAGAAGTTATATAATCTTGTTAGATATAATAAAATAATATACCACTAATAAATAATATAAAAATATTTTTAGGAATTTGATATTTTCATTTTAATTAATAACTCATATAATTAAATATAATTTATTTTAAAATTTTCAATTTAACTATTTAAAGCATTATTTAATATTAAGAATAAATAGACACTTAACTAACAAATTAAATAAGTCATTACAAAGATATAATTAGAAAAATTATAAATGAATTGCTTCAATTATTAATGAAATTAAATTAATTTTTCAATCTAAAAATATTATCTTTGCATTATAAGCGGAGTGACATATTTTGAAATAAAAAATTAATAAACAAATATGCAGATTATTGTGAAAACTTTTATCGAAATTTAATTCGAATATTTAAATCATTTGTGTTTACTTTTTTATTAGAGGGAAAAAATTTGAAGACTGTATTTTGAAATACTTAAAATTTGATAACTCCCTGAATAGATTTAAATTGATTTTTTATGATTATAATATGCTATTTTTAAATTGATACAAGGAATGAGAAAGTATAGTATAAATCATAACATTTTTCACATATTTTGAAAATTTTTTAGAATTAAGTTACATCAAGAAAATACCAAATACTTAAAACATATTTAACTATAGATTTATGCCTGTAAGAGTTTCTGAAGGATATCTATAATATTTTAGTTTAATTTTTATCCTCATTAATTTAGATATTTAAAATTATAGAACAGCTTATAAATCATGATAAAATGAACAATGTTATTATTTATTTATATTTTAAAATGAATTAGACAGAAGAACTAATATTATAAAGGTTAAAACAAGAGAAATTAATTTCTAATTAATTTGATCTCAACCTTGAATATTAAAATAACAATTACTACTATGATGAGGATTAGTCATTAGATATCAATAAATAAGTTAAACATGATGAATATTAAACTTTGGTAGTCCCTCCTTAGAGCAATACAAAATTTAAGAACAAACCTGATTAAAAAGTATTATCGTTAAGAATTGATTAGTAACTTTAATAAAATTTAGCAAGTAGTGACAAGAAATAAACTCTAAATATCTATAAAAAACGTTCTCAAATGCCAAAGTAAGAGAGTAGCTAAGATTTATAGAAATATCTATAAACTTAAGCAAGTTCAGCTTAAATTAATGAAAAAGTTGATAAAAACAAGGCCTACAGCAAGAATAAATCCTAGCAGGATTTATTAGTGCAAAATTAATTCGTTGGAGATGCATAAAATGCACAAGTTTCATCGATGAAAAAAGATGCTTAACAACTTATTTCAAGCCAGAAAAATCTCAATCAAGCTTTGCAGTAAATTACTAAAAAGGTGACTTAATTAAACTACCATATTGACAATTTAACCAATCGTTAAACCACTGTAATTCCACAAAAATTAAACAAGGCATAAGACGTAAAGGTTGAAGACAATCTTAAAAAATCTTAAGAAATTTCAAATTTTATATAGAAAGAATAAGAAAAAATTAATTTGATGTGTCAAAGAATAAATAGATATATAAGCTACTTCTAGCCCATTCTCGATGATAAGTAAAATGATTTGCAAATTAAAACTGATTTATCAATTAACCTTAGTTTTACTGAGATTCATGGATTAGATATAACTTAAATCGAAAGCTTAAAAATTCTTAATGACTTACTGTTTGTAACAAAGAAAATTGGATAAAATAGTTATGATATTTGCTCAATGCCAAATTCTAAAAGCTAAGTTTCAAGGCTATTCACTGTAGATACCAATCCAAATAGCGTAGTAGTAGATGAAAATAGAGCAATTGTGGATAATTTCTGTTTTAATTTATAAACTTAGAAGCCGATTTAAATGCTTCTTGAAGATATAAAGTCATGCATGCTAATTAAGACTGGGTTTTTATTAGCTGGCAGAGGTATTTCAGCGAAATTATGTTTGCTAAAATGGGATGGTCAGTAATATCAAATTTAGCAACAAGTTGGCTTATTCACAGTTTCTACTTATGCAACTACTCGCCTTGAATTGGAAAAGTTCAGTAATCCTAATAATTAGGTAATTTAGGTATTCGCAACTATTTTTCATACAAATGACATGCTTTATAAGATCACAATAGACACCTAAAATTTCAAAAATGTCTAGAAAGTGAAACTAGGCTTTAGATTTGATGGATTTGAGTAAATAGATTCTGAGCATGTAGCAGTATTATTTTAAAATTAAGTTCAAATTATAAACTTTAATTCTGGGGAGATACTTCAATAATTAACATTGCCAATTAACAACCATTTCGTTGGTGTCCCTAAATAATTTAATCCTACAACTTTTTAAGTAATTTTGAGCTATGATTCACAAAAATAGCTTATAAAAGTGATTGATTTAGCGAAATAAGGCTTTCAAGGGGAGAGAATGATTGGCTTGTAAATTGATGAAATATTTGGACAAATAAATATAATCAGGGAAGAAAACGAAGGAGGAAATTTTAATGAAAAAGATATGAAGATTTTAGCAAAAGCTTCTAAAATGAATCAGCTATGCTTAATTAATATTGATTTAGAGTTTTGAGCTTATTAAATTGAAATTTTATTTCTTAAATTTTTTTAAAAACATTTATAGTTTGATTATAATTCATCTTTAATCGTATTTAATTTAAAGTATAATTATTTTTGAGATAGTTAATTAAAAAAAAGCTATTTTTAAATTTAAAAATTTTTGGTGCTTATTACAGTAAACAATTTAAATAAATAATGTATTTTTTTTAATTATTGAGCAGCTAATGAATCACATGCATTAAAAAATTAATAAAATTATAATTTAATGAAAATATGAGTTTTTAATTCTATAATTATTGTAATAATTCTTATCCAAGGTTGATTCATTCAAAATCTAGGAAAGTAAAGTTATCGATTTAAAGACTAAATGTTAAATTGATATTTTGGTTATGATTACTTGTTAAAATTAAAATTTATTTAAACAATGTTTTGAAGAAAAAAAAATATACAAATAAAAATAATTATTATGTATTGAATGATGTTATAGACATCAGTTTAACTTATAAAAGTTAAGTATATTTTTAACATAAAAAAATAAAAGTTTTCTAATTATATTTATAACATTTTCTTCTAAAAGATTTAAATTAATTTATTTGGTATTTTTTGCAAACATAATTGACTTCTTAGAACATAATTTTTGGATTCTTTATAAATGATATAGATACATAGTACAATATTCTATATTCTTTTTCGTTTATTATTTAGAAATTATTTCACATTAAGAGTGCATCACTGGACACTAATAACAATTTAGCATTAGAAGATTATTTTTCTATTCGTGTATGGGGAGAGAAACACTATCGATGAATTAAAGTTAAGTTATTATTTTGTATAAAATAACTAACTCAATATCAATACATGAAAATTTAAGATTTTTTTATTTTCAGTAAATCCTGTCATTTATAAAATACATTATTAGAAAATTTCATTCTATTACAGTGAGAATTTTTTAAACTTATCTTTTTATGATTATAATTTTATCAATTACAAGAAGCAAAATTTATATTCTAATATTGTATAAAAAAGGATAAAAAATAAAATTCTATAGAGAGGATTTATTCACTTTATTTTAGAAGTCTCAAATATTTGAATATCCAAATGTAAGGATCTCCAATAATTATTTCATAAAATTTTACTAATGTTATCATATTAATTTTTAATATGTAATAAAACAATTTAATTTGGAATTAGTACTTAAACTCTATGAATTTAAGAGACAGTCATTTCTTGAAATAAGAAAAATAAGATGATCTAGATAATAAATAAATTTAATAAAATCCAACTCAAGAAACTTGCATGCTACAAAAAGTTAATCAGCATTTAAAATCTGAAAAAGTTAACAATTTGTAGAAGAACACGATGAGTTCTTAAGAATTTAACTAAATTAGCAATTTAATTTAGAAATAATAAGTTTTTAATGTTTAAAGTCAATAAAATAAAACAAATTTTTAAAATATGAGTTAGGTGTAACAAACATAAAACACTCAACATGATTTCAAAATGGATAAACGGACTAAAAAGTACAAAATTGGCCAAAAATAGAGCAATTAGGTGATATTATAATCATCAGAAATTTCTTAAGAAATTAAAGTTTGCAATAAAAACGATTTAAATGAACAAAAATAGAGTGACTAAAAAATACAGAGTTTCATTGAATTCATGAAGTAAATGAATCAATAATAAAACAGCTTAGCTAAATAATCAATTTAAGTAAATTCTATCATTTAACAGATGTAAGAAAAGAACTGCTTACTATTTGAAAGAATTACGAGCAATTTAGAATCTAAACTTCAAAAAATATTTTCCTAATACACTACCAATATAAAATAAGAGGGAAACTTTATTGATGCTGAAAAATAGCAAATTTATAAGTTTATTGATGAACAAACTTACAATTTACAAGAAATACAGAAATAAATTTTAACATTTTACATTCAATTAAAAAGCATGACAGATTAAAAAATATTAACACATAATTTGAGCATTAATCTAGATATAAAACTCAATCAGATATAGGTTTTATCTAATGGAATGAATTATGATAAAATTGTGAGATAATTAAACAACTAAATTTGTGTTTTAAAACGAAATGATTAGGAAATAATTGATATAGTATCAATTAAAAAGTCTACTGATATAACTCACTAAGCTTTAGTAGAAATAAACTAAATTATGTCAATAAATTCATAACCAAAGTTCATATCTCTTGATGAAAATAGAGTACTAATAGACTACTGTTGTTTTGATTCCTAGAATTCAAAACTTATTTAATAATTTGAAGACAATCCTATTTCAGGATGCTAGCTATTTCCTAATACAATCATTCATGGCTTTGAAACTTTTGGAAAAATTAAAATCTCAAAATGGAACATGAGTAATGGACAATATGAAAAATCTGCGATGTGGAATTCCTTCACTAGAAAAGACTATTAAGTGTTTAAGATTGAAAAATGTCCCTATTTATAGTATGATAATACCTCTTAAGTTCCAATATTCATGATTGCTTATGATAAAAACCCTAGTTTACATAGAATAGATTTAGACTTGAATAGCTTAAAATCTTCAATAAAGTTAAAACTAGGGTCTAAAGCACAGGGTTTCAAGTTTGTTGATAGTTAAAATTTGGTAACATACTTCTAAAACGAAATCTCACTTATTAACTATCACAATGGACAAATCTTAAGTTAATTTCAGTTAGATTTTCAAAAATTAATCATACCAAAAGCGTTTAACATATAAAGTTTCCCAATTTTAATAGGGTTCAAAGAGAGTGATGAGACTTTAGAGATAATTGATATAATGAAGCATGGGTATGAAGGAAAAGTATAAATGAGTGATTATAGTGGGGATATAAAAATCATTAATCAGATTGAAATTGGAAATCAAGTAAATCTTGAAAGTAATGAAGAAAACAGTAATTGGATATTAGGAATTAATAAACAGAGTAACTCAAATGTTATGATTGGAATTGACATTTCACTGTGATTAAAAACAAATAAATTTTATTATAAAAAGTAATTAGAAATTACATAATCACCAATTTATTTTTATTTATATAAATAAAGTCTTTTCTCTCTTTATTTAATAAGTAGCCATTTTACTCGTTCATTAAGTAATGTAAGTGTAAAGTATGAATTTTATAATTGTTTATTCAGAATTTATAATGATTTTATAACATTAAATTAAATCATCTATTATTAAATGAAAATATTTAATAAGAATTGTATTTTATAATAAAAGAATTATAAAAATATATTTTAATAACTATATTGTTTTACATTATAAGCATTTAAAGTGAACGTGGAACCCCCCATTGAGTTTAAAATTGTAAACAAACTTTATTATAATTATATACTTTAACTGTGTATAAATTATTGAGCTAACTATTCAAAATTTGAAAAACATTATATAAACTATTTTTAAATTCTAATTTAATATAAATAATAAACATTTCTATTTTAGGTTGTTTAAATGTTCATTTAATTTCTTGTCTTTGCAAACTTACTTAAAAATATCCATAATTTATAATATTAATTTAATTTAAATGAATTTCTAAAATTAGTCGATATTACAATCATTCTAAAACCATCTCTTTCAAACTCAAAATGTAAGATCTAACTTAGACTACAGTTTAATCGATAAAACTCAATTCCCCAAGATATATGCTCCAACTGTAAATTTGCAAGATAGCTAAAAATCTGCATCAAGCAACAATAATTTAAGTTTAAATGTTAAATGAGAGTCAATACAAAATTAATTTACAGAAGAAGAATTAATAATAACAAATGAAGCTTAGCAAAATAGAGTCATATTAAATAAGTACCCATGTTAAAAGCCTGTTAAAAATGACAGTCAAATCTAGCAGATAGTATAAAAACTGAAATAACTTGAAAAGTTCAATAATAACTAGCGAGAATCTTCTCTGGATATTCCAATTTAATCAAATCCAATTAAATATGACAATAAGGAAGTATAGAATTTGTTTGCCAAAGCACATGATATTTTGAATAGATCAGATGTGATGATTAAAAATATTGATAAAATTCTTCCCTAGGTTTAAATTTTCCATTAAAGAGCTTAAAACACTACTAAAGATATAGTTTCATATTTAGAGCACCAACTTTTCACAGATGAATCCAAAATGAAGGAAAGTGGATTTTTAAACATGATTCTATCTCAATCGAAAATTCTAGCATATGTAGAAGAACAATTAAAATTTTATGAATCTCACATAAATTTAATAATCAATAAAAAGATGAATGAAATTAAAGTGGCAAATCACATTGAACTATATGAGGGAAATCAAATTA
This sequence comes from Oxytricha trifallax, assembly GCA_000711775.1. Classification (NCBI taxonomy): domain Eukaryota; phylum Ciliophora; class Spirotrichea; order Sporadotrichida; family Oxytrichidae; genus Oxytricha; species Oxytricha trifallax. The sequence goes on along the minus strand of ARYC01000202.1, from coordinate 71,972 downwards.
AAATTATGGGACTGGAGGGAAAGTATGATAAATTAGTCACAAATTTACAAGAAAATATAATAGCTTTGAAAAGAATAAATGAGGATCAAATTGATATTATTAAATTAGAAAATATAAACAAATAAAATGCATTTGCTAAGTGTGTTCTTAACTACGATTACATTCCAAATTTCATTATATAAGACCAAGATTGAATAATAGCAGATAGAATAGTATATTCCATAACAAAACAGTGTCCAATTTAAGTTTTTGATTAATTAGCTGTTTCTGGGTGTGTAGCTTCAGAGGGGATATTAGTTTTCTCACTTTAGAAACGAGGCAGAATTTTAATTTTAAAGTAAAAAGATGGGTAATACTAAATAATATACTCAGGGAATACATGCAAGAATCCCTCAAGGAACTTCTTCTATAGTAAAATAAAAACTAATCCATTCTAACCTTTTAATTTAGAATAGCCAGTTATTTTCACATAAAGTAATGGATATTAACTTTCAAAATTTCATTTAGATATATCTCAATTTGATAAGTCGAAGAGATTTAAACTGTCTTGGAAATGCTTAGACTTCAAATTTGTGGATAGTAAACATTTAATAAATTATAATGATTATGATTGGACTGTCATAAATTTTGAGAATTGTTAAACACTATAAACTTTTAAAATGTCTAATGATTTTATTCTAATTCCTGAAAACATAAGAAGTATCGAAACCTTCCCTATATAAATTATTTTTGACATAAATTCAAACACATTTACCATTAAAGATGTAATGAAATTGGGGTTGGGAGGATCTCTAAAATTATCCTCTAAAGTTTCAAAAGTAATTGGCCAAATGAAAAGTGTAAATAATAAATCACATCAAAGTGAAGGAGAGTCAAGAGTCCGATTAATTACCTATGATGAAGATCAAAATTTATATATTAAAACTATATTCATTAAATGAAAATAAATGAATTAGTTTATTTACTTTCAATAAGTTTTGATTCAAAAAATATATAAATACCTGGGAATGCATTTTACTGATACAAATATTTTATCTTTAATATATTTAAATTAACACAATAAATAAATAAAATAAAGCAAACAAAATATATATAATTCAGTACTATACTTATCCACATTAATAGAGAAAATAATTATTATTAATTTCTCCATCACCTTTAAAATGAGAATATTAATTTTTTCTAAATTAATTTATACTAATTTTTATTATATACTCGAAAATATATAAATTAATAAAATAAAGAGGAATAATTTTAAACATTAAATTATTTTATTTTAAAACCTTAAAACTTATATTTTTATAAAATAATGATTTATTTGTTTAATTCAAATTATATTTCAAATATTAATAAAAATTTATTTTATGGGTATAAATAACCAAAATATATTTATAAAATGAAAGTTTTCTATGAATAATTTAAACATTTATTTTTAAGGAATATTTATAAAAGTAACACTTCGATTTAAATGTATTTTATTATAATAAATATTTTTAATATTATTAGAATGAATAACACTGAGCAATAAATATTGGAGTCTTTCTAAAACCAAATTCTTCTTGAATAAAGTATGAATTAAGACCAAGATAAAAATAAACAGCCTTAAATTAACAATCCAAGTGCAATATAAATTCCTCAAATATAGACTAAATAGTTAGCAAATAATTTAGATTAAAACCTAAATTAATTGAAAAATTTAAGAGAAAAACTTATGTCTGAAACTTAATATAGAGGTTGTTTTAAAAATTACCAAAACTTATCAAAGAGAAAAGTTTCATGTATAAATGCTCAAAACCAAGGGCCATTAGTTATTCAATAGTAAACTAAAAATTAAGAGAAGGGAAAGTCGAAATAGGTTACTAGTGGTGGGTTTATAAATTAAATTAAAAAGGAAAATTTAATCATAACTCCCAAGAGAGAGGAGTCTTCGCCACAAATAAAATAAGAGAATAGCGAAATAAGTATGAGAAATAGTGATATAAGGCAGTCTTCTATTTCAACAAAATAGAACTTTCCTTTAGAATCAAAGCTAATTTAAATTGATAATCAGGCAGTATAAACTCTAGTAGCCAAAGCTCATGATATTCTTAACCGATCAGATTTGGTTATGCAAAATATCGATAAAATTCTTCCCCAAATCAAGATATTTTATTAAAGAGCCTAGAACACAACGAAGAGGGTTGTAACATATTTGGAGTAAAAGCTCTTTAAAGTTGATTTTAAGTTGAAGGAAAATGAACTCTCAACTTTCATTTCACATTAATCTAGTTCTTTAAATTAAGTTGAATCGCAACTTTAATTCTATGAAACTCATATAAACCAAATTATAACATAGAAAATGAATGAGATCAAATTATCAAATCATATTGAACTATACGAGGGAAATTAAATTGCAATACATGGTTTATTTGACAAATATGACAAACTTTAGAAATAACTGCATGATTAAATTGTAGCTCTACATAAAGTGGACGATTCTGGAATTGACATAATAAAGCTTGATAAACTAAGTGATACTGACATAAAAGCATAATGTATATTAACTTTGGAAAATACCCCCAATTTCATGATACTAGATTAGGACAGACTTATTGCAGATCGAATTGTTTATTCTTTCAAATAAAGATGTTAAGTACAAATATTTGATGAATTAGCTACATCTGGATGTGTAGCTTCCGACGGATTAATTATTCTTGCCCTTCATCATAGTGGAAGAATTCTAATACTACGATTTGTGGATGGATAGTATTTGTATTTAAATTAAGGGAATACTTGCAAGCGTGGTGGAACGCAGAAAAAAGTCTTCTATAACTTAATTAAAACAAATCCATTCATACCTTTCAATTTGAAATGCCCAACTATATTCACTCAAAGTGATGGCTTATAACTCTCAAAATATGTCATAAATCTATTAAAATTTGAAGATTCAGATAAACTAAGACTTTGCTGGAGATCTAAGGAATTCAAATTCGTGGATAATAGACATTTGATAAGCTAATTTGAACTAGAATACACCCTTATAAATCATGATAATGGCCAAACTCTACAAATTTGTAAATTATTTGGTGAAATTGCTTGTATCCCAGATTATTTAAGAGCGATTGATACCACACCAATACTTATTAGCTACGATTAAAGATCTAATATAGCTTAAATTTAGGACATCATGAAGATGGGGTTCAAAGGAGACCTCAAACTTTAAACTTAAATTACAAGTGTTTTGGGGTAATTAGAGAGTGATTAAAATGAGAATTTATTATAATAGGCACCAGAAGTTCGGTTGTTAGCTTATGATTAAAATAATAATATGATTATAAGTACAATATAAATTGAATGATAATATAAACGAAATTAATTTCATTACTCTATAAATTATATTTTAATTACTTAAAATTTCTAAACTAAAGTACTTAAATTTTTTATTATAAAATATAATTTGATTGACACTCAATATAATAAACAATATATAATAAAAGCTTTTAAATTAATTTAGTTTTATTGATTTATTTCCCAGTTTAATTCTTAGTTTTAAATCTATATATAATTAAAAAAATTAATAAATTAAATAAAATGTCATATTATTTTAAAATAATATTTTAATTAAAAAAATTATAAGTTATATTTAAATAAATCAAGATTTTAGAATTTATATTTCAAACTATTATAAAACTTTAAATCATGAATATTTTTATTCCAAATTCTTGCGTTATTTGAACTTCTTATTGATTTTTTAATCAGAATAAGATATTTTTAAAGATAAAACTTATAATATCACTAATATATATATATATACAAAAGATATCCATAAGAGGACAATATTTGCAGGGATTTATCTTAAAATTTTAGATCAATTTTTATTATAAAATATTTTAAATAATTATATATTTTTATTTAAATATTTTAAAGCCAATTCTCTAAAAAATTAAATCTGATTTTAATTTATAACAATTTTATCCCTATGCTAGTTTTTTTATTAAATATTCATTTTAACGATATTGATCAAACTAATTTATTTGGGATTAATTTATATTTTATTTTTATTGATAAATATGGATAAATTTGAGCAAGATTTGGAACTTTTGAAGTAATTTCAAAATCAGATAAAAACCTTATAATAAAACTAGTTTTAAAGTGCACAATCAATCCCTGATTTAAAAGCACAATTCGATACTTTTTAATAGAATGTCTACCTTCCTTAGAAAGAACTGAGATCTTAAATGAAAACAGAAAACTTAAGAAGTGAAGTGATTAATAAGGATATTTCAAGTAATATGTTTCAAAAGTTTAATTAGCAAAATGTTAAAAATGAAGGAAATGAGAAAGGCTCATAGAAAAACTCAAGAAATCCTAAAAATAAATTTGAAAATAGCGAGTTAAAATCTTAAAATCCTGATTAGTCACCTACTGAAAAAGTACTAAAAAAGCTTTAAGATTTGATTTAGAGATCTAAAGTTGTGATAAAAAATTTTGATAAGATAAAGCCAACTTTGTAAGTGTTTCTATAGAAATTGGAAAATTCAGCTTAGAAAATCGAATGATAAATTAAGAATTAATTTTGTAAAAATGGTTAAGAAAATCATCATTATAACGTTAAAGAGCCATTGAATAATATTGAGTAATACTTCTAGACTGCTTATTTATTTGAAGATTAAGTTTAATTTATTGAAACACATGTTAATCAGCTCTTAACTCATAAAATAAAAGAAGTAAAACTTTCAAGTAGCATTGATCTTGTTGAATTTCACAATTATCAAATCTTAGGGTTAAGCAATTAATATGACAAATTAAAGAAACAATTAAATAGCTAAATTTTAGCTCTTAAAAAGTACAACAGTTAAGAAATTGATGTCGTAAGATTATCAGAATCAAATAATTCAGAGATATTAGCAACCAGAATTTTAAGTTTAGAAAACGTTCCTTATTTCATGATGATTGACGAGACTAGATTTATTGCAGATCGAGTTGTGTATTCATTTGCTCACAAGAAAGAAATATAAAATTTCAAAGATATACCAATCTCAGGATGCATTTTAAATAAGGGCCTAATTTTACTAGGTTATACTTAAAATGGAGAGATATCAATTAATTAATTTAATGGCATGATTTACAATTAGTAGTATAAAGGTAGATTATGCAAATCAGGGGGAAATCAAGCGAGATTTCATTTCCCGGTAATCAAAACCAATCCTTATATGCCTTATTAATCCCAAAACCCAATTATATATGCAGTGAGTTCTGGAAGTTACTTGTTTAAAATCAACCTAGATTGCATAAAAATTGAACATTCTAAGAAAGAAATATTATCGAGAAGATCTATAGACTTCAAATTTGTAGATAAATATCACTTAATTTGTTGGATGGAAAACGATTACTATTTAATAAATTATGAAAACGGTTAAACACTAAAATAATGTAAAATTAACGCAGAAATGGCATGTATTTCAGATTACATTTAATCGATAGATGCTTTTCCTATATTAATGAGTTGTGATTTGGGCTCTAATTCAGCTAAAATTGTGGATATAATGAAAATGGGGTTCAAAGGGGAGCATTAATTTCCACATAGAGTAGCATAATTTTTAGGGTAAATTGAAAGTGAATATGATTTGGAGAATGAAAGCGAAGAGTAAAAATTTTAGGTGCTGAATTATGATGATGAGGATAATTTAATAATTACCAAGATTATTATTAAATGAATTAAGAGAAAATATTTATATTTGTATATTAAATTATTTATAATTTAAATTTAGCATAGAATTAATTTAAGCATTTATACTTAAACAACATTAAATATTTTCCCTTTTCTTTTATTGCATCATATTATTATTAGATGCACAGTATATTTAATTATTTTGTTTTTTAAAATAGATATTATTATTATGATTCTTTTTAAAATTATATGCATTTCAAAGAATATTCTTTAATATGATTTATAACTCTTCTTTGATATGATTAAATAAATTTATTTATTAATGCTCCTTTTAATAGGAAATTATATGATTAAAATAATATAAAAACAAAATTATGAGATATATAGTTATATAAGATTGAATGTTTAACAAAACCAATTTTATCCTTTTTTTTATATTGCCAATTATATCTAACTCTAATATTTTATTTAATTTTATTAAATGTTTAACACTGAAACCTTGTTAATGCAATTATTCGCAAATCAATTTAAGCCTAATAGTCTAATGAAAATAATTTTGATAATTTTAGTTTGATTCACAATCAATAAGCTAACTTAGGTTGTAATAAACTTCTCTACCATTAAAATTGGCCAAATGTGAAGAAGTTACAACAGATAATGAAATAAAATAATAGAAAAGGTAACACAGAAAATACCATAAAAATCGTAAAAATAAATTGATTATAATCAGAAAATTAAAAAAGTTAGAATAAATTTAAATCAGGAAATAAAACTCAACTGTAATAAATTAATTGATAAAATTTTATAAAATCCTAAATTTAAAATTAAATTAATACAGTAATGGTAAAATAGAAGTAAAAAATTTTAAACGCTTAGAGTTTGTTTGATAGAAAAATAAAATTATGAAATATTTTGATCAAATTATTTCATATTTTAAAATATCTATTAATAAGGTCAAGATGCTTCTAAAATTATAGTTAATAGATTTGAATAAATATTATTTAAGTCTTAGAATAATACATAAATGAGAGTGTTTTTTAATAATATTAAGAAAAAATTTAGTTATCTAAAGTTTCAAGTTTAGTTTTACGAATTACATATTTCTCAACTTATTGATAAATAGATGAATGGAATTAGAATTATAAAAAGCCATGCTTGATAGATTTCTAACTGCAGGGGAAGGAGAAAATTGGACTAAAAATCTCTAACTTTCCAATTTAGAAATATATTTAAATATTAATATGTAAATATTAATTTTTAATTTCAACATCAATAATGATCAATGTATTTATCATCAAACTTCAACCTTTTAAAATGTTGAGGCTTGACAATAATTTTCAAAATGATAAATTGATATTTATGAATAATCTTTAATTCCAAATGGAATTTTAATAATTCTAAATTGATTGAGAATAATGTTCTAAAATGACACTTTAACTATATTATGTCCATTAATTTTATAAGGAATCGATAAAAAGCACCCTCAAAATACATATAGATTTTTATAAAGATACTTAAGGATCTTAAAACTATATAAGGAAATAATATATATATACTTTAAACTTAATAAGCAATTTCCTTCTTTTATTCTGTATAAATATATAACTTAATTAATGTTCAAGCTTGAAGTGAGCTTCAATGATTTCAAAGGTTGAAGCATGAGCAATTTTATGAAAAAAACTTAATTAACATTAACTTTAAGTACTGTTGATAATGAAGTAATTCATGCTTATAAAAGTGTGTTTGACATGTTTAACTATAAATATAAAACCAAATGGAAATAATTCAAGTTTATTAAGCGAGATATATAGGACTTTATTGCAAATTTGATAAGTTAGTCAATAACTTTCAAATAAAATTAAATGATAAAATTAGTAGCATGTTGTTGATATTTTGACTCCTAGCTAAAAGAGCACTAACTTAATCAAGAAAAATTACATATTCATTTAATTTAATATGCAGATTTAAATACTAGAAAACAATTCAGCTGCATTTTGTGTACTAGTAAAGGAATAATTATCATGGCTTGAATAATAATAAAGGAATTTAAGTATTGAGACTTGATTAATGAAATTAAGTTCGAATGAATGGAGAGAAAAACTTTAAAGCATTAAGATCTCAAGAGACATGCCACTTAATTAAAATAGAAATCAATCCTTTAAAGCAATTTAAATAAATGTTCCAATTATTTATCCTATATCTTCAACAAACTACGTAGTTATAATGAATCTATATTATCTAAACATTGAATGTCATAGGGTATATGCTATTAATAATCAGATTATTTTTAATTTATTGATTAATAATGCATGATTAGTTGGTATGGGCTTGAATACTCGCTTATTGATTCTGAAATATGCTATAATCTTTAAACTTTCAAAATATATGGGGACATCGGACTGATTAAAATAGAAAATTATCTACTTAAACTAACTCTTTTATGATTGGTTTGGAAACTCACACAATTATAGCTAAAATATAGAACATAATATAGATTGGATTTAAAGGAAGGATGAAACCGCTTAAATGAAGGAGTAAAAACTGTCTACTGCAATTCTAAATAATCTAGAGTAATTTAATGGAATTTGTATAGAATATTAGAGTTCTATTTTATAATGAGGTATCAAATCTTAGATTAATCACTATCAAATTTCAATGAAATAAGTTATTAATAATTGCGATAGTTAGAATAAATTAAATTAATAAGGTTAATTTTATAAAAATTGGAAAGTAATGATATTGTATTTATTATTCAAATGTTGTTTTAAATGTGATAAAATTACATAAATTAAAAAATAAGTTATATCTCTATGCATTTAAAATTAAAAGCATTTATAAACTTTTTTTATAGTAAATCTTTAGCAATTTTCTCTAAAAGTAATGTCATTTTCATATTATTATAAATCAAAAGTTAACTAAAATTCCAAAGTAAAATGTTCTGATCCTTTATTGCCAACATCATTTTTTAAATATTCAAATTATTAGGCACTTTTTAAGTTTGTTTCTTTAAAATATAATAAATTTATTTTTAAATAACTAACTAATGGAGGATATTGGTGATGAAATGCTTTGGAAATCTTTCCAAAGTCATTTAGAGGATTTGGATTTATAATTAAATCCTGAATCTAAAATTTTAAGAATTAAACCTCAACATACTTAAATCAAATGTGAGGATATTATACATTTAAACCAATTATTGTTGAAGAAGAATAATAAAAATACAACTCCGAGCATAGTTCCAAATTAGTAATATGGAGTTAATATTAAACATGAATTTAATTCGAAACCAAGTTCATCACTAAAATAAGATAAATAAACTAATAAGTAGTAAGAAGAAAAGCAAATTATTTCAAAATAACAAAAGTAAAATTGAAATACTAACAATACAAAGGCAGCAAATTTGCTATAAATAAAATGTGAATCAGAAAGTAAATAGATAGCTAAAGAGTCCAATCAAGTTAAACTTCAAATTTCAAATAAACTAGGGTCTAATGATCAGAATGTCCAAAATTTAGTTGCAAAAGCTTAAAATTTGCAGTCTAGGTCTGCTAAACTAATGCTAAATTTTGATTAAATTCAGCCTTAAATGAAGTAATTCTATCAGCGAGCTTAAAATACAACCAAGAGAGTAGTTGCTACTGTAGAACAGAAGTTATGTAAAATAGAAAGTAATTAGAACGAATCAGACTTGTCCCAATTTATAAACACTTAACTTAATGCATTAACTCAATTAGAAAATTAAGTTCAATTCTTTGAAAGTCACATCATTCCATTATCTACATATAAAATGAATGATATTAAACTATCAAGTCAAGTAGATTTAATAGAGGATAGTTAGTCCAATATAATTGGCTTGTAATTCTAGTATGAAAAACTTTTCAAATAAATAAATGATGATATAATTTCACTTAAGAGAGTGAATGAAGATAAGATAGATATCATTTAACTTGAAAGATTTAATGAAGTTGAAATTAATTCTAAAATTATACTAAGCTTAGAAAATATTCCAAATTTTGTTATGATAGATTAGGACAGAATAATAGTAGATAGAATAGTATTTTCATTGAGTTAATAAAATTAAATTTAAGTGTTTGATAAAATTCCATAATCTGGGCTTGTGGTTGAAAATGATATTCTCATTTTAGGGCATCTGGGATGTTGTACAATAGAAATTCTTTAATATTAAAACAATACTTACAAATTAATATGCTTAGGAAGACTCATGTCAAGAGGCGGGAAATAACAATAAATTTTCCTTCAAAATATAAAGGTAAACCCATTTGAGTAATTTTGCATGGATACTCCTATATTTTTTGCAACTTATAATTCTGGAATGCTCTTTAAAATTCATGTTAATACTAAAAAAATGGATGAGTCATAGAAATCTCGATTAATATAAAAATCTTCAGACTTTAAGTTCATTGACGAATAGCATTTGATAAGTTGGTACGGTCTTGAGTACTCTGTGATTAATTATGAAAAATGTTAAATCCTCTAAAATTTAAGGGTCTAAGGAGATATGGGATTGATACCAGATAGATTAAATTCTATAGAAAGTTGCCCAGTTTTAATTGGATTTGATGTCAAGAATAACTCTATGAAAATTCAAGATATTATGAATATAGGATTCAAAGGGGAACTAACATTAGCAACTCAGGTTTATTTTATATTAGGGTAAGTTGAAAATAATTAGGATTCAAATCAACGTTATGAAGGGAAATAAGTACAAATACTTGTTTATGATGAAAATAGAAGGCTATTATTACAAACTATCAAAATAAAATGATAGGGTAAATAAAAGTAATAAATATATTTATTGCCATAATATTTAATAATAGAAAAAAATAAAATGTCATAAAGTTTTTTTAATAAAATTAATAAAGATATATGAGTTGTATTCTTTATTACACTTTTATTTATTTAGAGTGTATTTTGGTTTTGTCATAAGAATATTATTTTAATAGTCGTTTATTCTTCAAGATTTATAGAATTAAATTAAATGCAGTCATCTTCATAAAGTTTAAAATGCTGTTCTTAATTTAATTATAGATTTTAAATTGTATAAACAGAAGTTGTAGAAAGAGATTAATTAGTAAAATCTAAATGCACAATTCATATTATTTTGATAAAATGTAATAAATCTTTTTAAAGTTCTTGCAAATTTAAGATTAAAATATTTCTTGACAAATTATTCTTTTATAAGCAAATTTTAATTTTTAAATAGTTATTTCTTAATTTAAATATTTGATTCTATGTTTTATAAGCTGGGTTATTAATCAACTTTATCTAATTTAATTTATTATTTTTAATTTAAGATTTTAAAATTTTAATGGAAAAGAATACTGAAGAGATGCTTTGGAAATCTTTTCAAAATCACCTCGATGACTTGGAAGTGAAATTGAACCCTGAAACCCACAACACTAGAAACTAAGCAGGCTAATAAGACTAGTAATTAAACTTCAATAACCGCTTATTAATTCAACCTCAATTTAATAATTTTAGCATGAATTAGATAGAAAGTTTGAGAGCTAAAATTAAAGAGGAAGCAGCTCAAGTTATTCCAAATTAAATCAACCTTAATGTCAATTAGAATTAAAAGCCAAGAACATAGAGATAGAAATAATAAAACTCTAATGCCCCAAAATAACCTAAGGTCAATAGACCAACCCCTACAATTAAAATGGAAAGGGTATCACAAGTCAAATTAGAAATTCCAAGTATTTCAGGAAATTAAAAGAATGAGTTACTCAGCAATAATGTGAAAAGTTAATTCTAATCAAGTGACAAAAACGTTTAAAACCTAGTAGGAAAAGCTTAAAACTTGCTTTTGAGATCAAATACTGTTTTACAAAACTTCGAAAAGATTCACCCTTAAGTAAAGATTTTTCATCACAGAGCTTAAAATACAACTAAGAGAGTAGTAGCATACTTAGAGTAAAAACTTTGCAAAGTAGAAAGCAATTAGAATGAATCTGACTTGCCTCAATTTATAAACAATTAACTGAACGCATTAAATTAATTAGAGTAGTAAGTTTTATTCTATGAAACTCATATCAATCAACTTGTCACACATAAAATGAATGAAATTTAACTATCAAATCATGTAGATTTAGTTGAAACCTCATAATAAAATTTACAAGCATTGTAGCATATTTATGAAAAGTTAGTTAAATAATTGAATGATGATATAATCGCTCTCAAAAGAGTGAATGAAGATAAAATAGACATCATTAAACTCGAAAGTGTGAATTAAAGCTAAATTATTGCCAAAGTAATTTTGAGTTTAGAGAACATTCCAAACTTTATTATGATAGATTAAGACAGACTTATAGCAGACAGCATTGTTTTCTCAATGAGTCAATTCATTTAAATTTAAATGCTTGAAAATAATCCAGTATATGGCTGCATAGCTGGAGATGGTTTAATAATCTTGGGTTTCGATAAATACTGTGGAGTAGAAATTCTAAAGTTTCATGGAGGTTTATATCAATTACAACATTAAGGAAAAACACTGAGTTCTGGAGGCACATAATTAAAGAATTACTTTACTTTAATGAAAACAAATCCCTTTAAACCATTTAGTCTTGAAGAACCAATTATTTATGCAACTAATAAGAGCTAAGTTTTGCAAAAGATCCATTTAGACTTTGCTTAAATGCCAAGTTCTCAGAAATTAAAATTAGGCACAAAAACTCAAGACTTTAAGTTTTTAGATTTACAGCATATTCTCTCTTGGTTTGCCAATGAATATTTAGTCATAAACTATGAAACTGGTCAAACTCTTCAAAGTTTCAAAATTCGAGGTGACATAGGTTTAATTCCTGAATATGTGAGAGCAGTTGACACAACTCCCATATTAATAAGCTACGATGTAAAAACTAATACAGCACATATTTAAGACATCATGAAAATGGGATTCAAAGGTCAAAGCCAGTTGTCTATTAAACCATTAAGTGTTATTGGATAAATCGAAATTAATTAGGATAGTCAAAGTGGAGAGCAAAATGTAAGAATTATGTACTATGATCATAACTCAAATATTATAATCACTACTATTAGCATTTAATGATTTTGTTTAATTTATTTAAAAACTACTATATTCTCATAACTTTAAAAAAAACATTTTATTTTTATAAATAAGTATTAATTTGTTTCTTATTTTTAAATCTAAAGCTAGTCGACTTCATAACTTATTAGTCAAAAAGTTAATTATTACTATTCTTTTTAATGAAAAAAGCATATTAATTATAAAATGAATGAATTTAAAATTATTATTACATTTATTATTAAAGATAATTATTAATGTAAAGTTTAATAAATATATATAGTTAAAATGTTAAAATACTTAGATAATTAAAAAGTTTTTGTAATTATAATTAATTTTGATAATTTCTCTATATATAATACTTATTTTCTCATTTTAAATCTAGGGCTTTCACTTTTAAATACTGATAAATAGTAATAGAATTTTTACTTAGATGCAATAAAAGTCTAAAAATATTGAAATAAAATAGATATTATAGCGTTAAAAAATCTAATTTGAAATTTACAAATGAATCTACCAATAATCAATTAAGAAAATTAATTAAAATAATTATTAAAAATATTCAAACCTGTATTTCATCCTAAAACCTAATTTAATAAAAGATATTTTTGTTGTTTCATGTCAATATTTGAATATTCAAAATTTAATTGGGTTTTTCACATGTTTTTAATTAATTTATACTTTTTAAAGATAATTTTAATACTGCTGAAAAATAATTAATTCAGAAAATTAATAGGAAATAAATTTGACATAATTTTAAATGTCGTTAATTATATCACTAACAAAATTATAAGAAGATTATACTAATTTAATCATATAAAATTTTTGGAAAAAAATTAATCTTAACGTAAGCAGTTTGTTTTTAATATAATAGAAATTAATTTACATCTCTTCTAATGAACTTAGATATATCTTGTCTCTCTTCAGAATGTAACTTACCAAAATGGAATCATAACTTATTAATTTAATAAATAATTTGCAATAATTATTTTTCAAATCTATTTTTATTTAAGAAGTAATTAAAAAACAACATAGTACCATCCATATAAATGGAAGAAATAATTGAAGTTAACAAGTAGGATCCTCTTAATAATTTAAATTTTAATTAATAGAGTAGATATGATAGAATTTCATTACAATTAGAAAATACTGAGACAGATTATTAAAATGATTTTGATATTGAAAAATAATAACAAAATTAGTATGCATAGGACACTACAAACTGTTAAACATAGCCGAGTTAAGATTAAGAGATATAACAGCAAAGTAATGACTAATTATTTCAAAATGAGTAAGATTCATCTATAATTTAGTAATAAGTTTAAAATGACTAATTTTAAGCCAATTTGAACTAATTGATTTAAAATTCTTAAAGTACAGGGGCTTTTGTAAAATAAGAACAGCATAAGATCAACGATAATTTATAAAGAGTAGCAGAGAATATTATGAAAGAAAATTAGCAGGCAGTATACTTTTTAAACATATAAAATTAAGGTCTCTTAAATACGGAAAGCAAAACATTAAATAAAGGAGCAATATTAAAGCAAGAACAAATTGGAATTGATAACTTGATAAAAACATAAAACACAATATCTGAGTTGAGTTCAGTTAACGGAATGAAAGGAGATGATAGCTTAAAAAGTTTGAATGATAAATTTATTCCCTATAATTAAAAGTGCAAAAGGGTTTCTGTATAGATGAATGAAAATACAGCTTAATTTATTCCTAAAATGAAACAAGAGCAGTTCGATTAAACACAGAAATTCTAGGGGTTAGTTTCACATAACAATAAAATGGTTTAAACTTTAGGAATCTTAGCTAAGACTACAGTTTACAGAGCAAAGCAGCTGAAAGAAGCTTGCAATAAAATTCACAGGCACATTTCATTTTAGATGTCTAACATTTGTAAGAAAACAATTATGGTATCCTAGTAACTTGAATCTTAACTTTAATCGGCTCTTATTACATAATATGATCCTAACTAAATTGATTGGAACACCATTTTCACTCAATATGAATTATCACTCTAAGGTTTACTTGGTCAAACTCAAATCTATGATTTTAATATAAACTCTCTAAACACTTTGATAGAAGACCACCAAAAGTTTTCACTTTATATCAATGAAGATTTTCCTACATTTATTTAAGGAACCTTTCCTTAATATGATAAAATCTTAGCAAGCTTAGACCACTAAATTTTAGCTTTACGAAGAGCAGAATCTCACTAAGTTGATATATTACAAATTAGACAAGACACAATTGGTTTTTAAAATCCAGCTTGCCTGACTCCTTATACTCACAGAACTGAGTTGTTAGCCACTCTCCCTTCAATTCCCCTTTTAGTTATGATAGATGAGGACAGATTAATTATTGATAGTTAAGTCTATAGTTTAATTACAAACAAGCCTATTTAAAAATTCCAATTTTCAGTAACAGCTGGGTGTGTTATATGCAATGGTAAAATTTACATTGGAGAGTCAGAATATCTAAAAGCTTAACTTATGTATTATAACTATCAAACTTAGGATTATAAAGTTATATAAAAATTCAAGATGTAAACTGGCGGCGGGAACAAGGATATATTCTTCCTTAAAGTCAAGTTCAACTAATATTAGCCAAGCCCGTTATTTAATGGCTTTGATTAAACACCTATAGAAATCCTAGGTATCAACAATAATTAAACCTTTTATAAAATATCGATTGCTTAGATGTAGCCGAATGACAAAAATTAAGTTTACACAAAACAAAAGTACCCATTTAAGATAGATGATTTTGATTTTGTGGATTGTGAACATGTACTGACCTCACTCAATAAGGATTTCATGATTCTTAATTATCACTCCTAACAAATTATATATAAATTGAGAGTTGGAGCTCATCCACTGAATTAATCTATAAATTCAATGGATTATCACTATTAAACTTACTTGTCTAATCAGTTTAATCTGAATTACATGCCAATATTAATGAGTGTTGTGTCAGGTACTCCAAGCAATATGGGTAAAGTTATCAATGGACAGAGTTAGTACTTGCCAACTAATAATATTTTGAATTCTTAAGCTATTGCAACTCAAAACACCTAAAATAATGTCAACAGTTTATAGCTGTAATAAAAGTCATTATAAGTTTATAACTTTAATCAAAATGGGTATCATGGCATAAAATAGCTAAACATCAACGAGAAAATTATCGGTAAAGTATAAAACTATACTTCTACAAGCAAAAGTTCAATGAACGGATTATCAATTGGGCTTCCTAGTAGCGTGATAAATAGTAGCAGAAACAGTAGTACTGGATTTAGTGGGTATGATGAATCATAAATAGAGGAGATAGAGAGACATGAGTGGACTGAGTTTCTTAGCTAAAATCATGCTGGGTAAATAAAGTTAGTTAGATATAGAGTTGGGTGATTAATAAACAAAAATTGAAAACCTATAAACCCTTTTAAATCAAATTTACGTTTTTGTTTTTAGTTTAAATTATTCTCCAAAAACGAATATTTAATTTGGTGAGTCACCAATTATACTATTTTAATCAACAAATCTATAATATTGACTTTATAATATTATTTAGAGTTTTATAATGTTAGCCAGTAACCCTAACGACCTGATGTTTTGGTCTTAATGCATGTAGCAATTTTAGTTAAATTTGGAAAACGCAGCTGCTCTTTAACAATGGAACACTCCACCTGCTCTCCCAAATAATACCAATCCTTCTTAAAACACAATTCAAAGTCTATTAAGTAATGGTGATAGCTCTGGGTTGTTGTTTCCCAATGCAAGCAAATAAGACCAGTTTATCGATCAGTAATATGCCATGAATAATGCATTGAATGGAATAAGCACAGGTATAAGCAGCAGTTTCAATAGCGATAACAGTAATTCGAATAGCAACAATACCTAATAGCACTAGTAGTAGCTTCAGAATAATGAATTAATGCAGAAGTTTATCAATGACAGTCAGTAGTAGCTTTAGAATTATACACTTTAATAGTTACAGCCATAGCAATAGATGACCTAACTATAAAATAATTAAAATGATCAAACTCAGTAGCTATCTCTATTATTGCAACAAAAGCAGCAGTAATTGAATAATTAACACCAATGACAGCTTGGATAATTACAAAACTAATAACAGTAGTAGCCATAGTAATTTATGCAAAATTGTCAAAATTTAAATTTAGAACTTTTATAACAATTAGGTAATTAATAGCAATCATTATCCCAAAACCAATAATAAGTAGGAAGTTCAATTAATTAATAATAAAATTAGTAAAACTATCCAAGCAATTAGCAGCAAATAGATTTGCAGTCATTATTCTTAAACTAATTAAATCAAAATAAGGCACTTGATCCTTAACAAAAAGAGAAATTAGATTTAATTTAACAAGAAATCTAGAAAATTCTAAACCCTCAATTAAATTAAAAAGATTAATAAGTAACAAACT
Organism: Oxytricha trifallax; assembly: GCA_000711775.1. Classification (NCBI taxonomy): domain Eukaryota; phylum Ciliophora; class Spirotrichea; order Sporadotrichida; family Oxytrichidae; genus Oxytricha; species Oxytricha trifallax. Next base: position 54,830 of record ARYC01000202.1, on the reverse strand, counting down.
AATTTTCAGAATAAAAAGTACATTAAAATGTCAATTTTTAATAAAATTATTATTAGCATGAATAAAACCCTTCTCAACATTAGACAACACCTGACACAAGTCAAAGTCAAGCAAGCTAACCTTAAATTAATAATTATTAAAATGATTAAGTTTTAGACAAAGCAAATGCAGCAATTTTCACCAATCCATTCTCCTACAATCAATAAGTGAATTAACCCATATAGAACAATTTAATCATTACCTCAAGGTAACAATAAGATTAATATGTTAGCAGTAATCCTAGCATGAACTTACCTCAAATTATTCATAATAAGAGAGGTAGGAAGCCGAAACACCTTATTTAATAGCACTAACCTTAAATAAATGTACCATTAATTACTCCCTAAATTAACCAAAACATGTAAGTGTAACAAAGATATCAGAATGGTTAAATAAATGGTGGTCAGTCTTATAGCGAAAATACCACAAACAACTTAAAAATTAATTAAAATTAGGTCCCACCTCCAGTTCTTAATACAAAACCCCCTCCTCAAAAAGACCTAACATCTAACATCTCAGATTTGACTAAAAAAACTACTGAAATGATTAATATGACAAAAGTTCTATCAAGTCTAATGACTTAACTAAACCCCAAAATTTAAGATATGATATCCTATTTCAATGATACTAGCAATGTTATCATTAGAAACTTAGAGAATAAAATGCAAAAAATGGGAAATAACAATCCCATGATGTAGGAATACTAATAGTAGTAATAAGAGTTAAATGAATTTACGCAAGAAAACACAAGAAATATAGAACAGTTCATAGTTATTCTATAGGCTTAAATTGGTTAAATTAGACCAGTAGTAGACTTCCAATTCTAAAAAATATAAATCAAGCAAAGTCTTGAAATTTAACATCAAGAGCTACCAGTTGAGAATAATTAATACCGATATGACAAAGTTGTACAGAAATTGGGAGAGAATATATTTGCAATGAAACTTTGGTAAGATGAGCAGACAAATATAGTGGAAGTGACTAAAAATGATGAGGGGTAATATGAAGCTTATATTCAATATCAAATTGATTGTGTGCCATAATTTATAGTACAGCAAGAAAACAGACTAATAGTTGACGATCAGTGCTTCAATATTCAATTAAACAATTTAGTATAATAATTTGATGAGGAATACGTTCAAGGCATCGCGATTAATGATAAATTGCTATTTTTGGCTGCGAGTACATACTATAAATACAGTCTTTTATGTTGGAATGGTAGTAAATATGATGTTAGGCTCAAGGGATCTATTTTCTCGAAGTAAGGCATGTATAAAGACAAGAGCATATAATTGATATTTAAGAATCCATTTTAGTAAGACTAAATCCACTAGGAACTACATATCTTTGTCACAAGTGCAAAGCGTGAGTTATTTAAATATAAACTTAATTTGGCAAGAGTGGAAAATTCTTCAAGAAACAAACTTTTCGATCGAACAAAAAATGTGACGTTTATCAATCAGTCTTTGTTACTGTCGGAGCATGAAGGAGAATTAGCTTTGATAAACTATGATATAGAATAAACTCTGATAGTATACAATTTCCAATAGTAACTACCAGTAAATGTATACGATAACTAGTTTCACCTGAATGCCCTATAAAACCAAAATTAGGTGTTCATTCCTCGCTAGTTTGACCCCAAAAACTTCGGACTCTTAGTTGCTGTTAATTTTCAGTAAAGAAAAGTTTTATGCTTAGATATTTTGAACTAGGGCATTTCATGTGATTATGAGAGTGGAGGCCTAGATGTTGGGCCTTATTGTTAGATAATTGGCAGAAACTATAAAAAGCACGTAATCAAGCCAAAACAATTTAAGAGCAAACCATCTCGAGATATTTTCAACGATGATTTGGAAGGAATGGAAAGAGATATGATTGGCTAAAATGAAGAGGACTCCACTACAAAAAATGCTCTTACTGATATGGACAACACTCTTGGTGGAATAAGCAGTATAAATGATGGCTATAACAATAAAATAAATGGGGATGATTAGGATCCTAATGTAAGGGATAGTGATATAATTATTCTAGACGATGATGGACAGCTTAGAGTATTCAAATTTACTATTGAATGAATAAAACCTTCTATTTTATTAATCTTTTCTAATTTTTAATTAAAATTCATATGATTTTTTCTATATTAATAATAATAATTCTAAAGAAGCCTATAAAAAGGGATAGATCAAAATAAGTTTAAATATCAATATTATTTTTACAAATTGTTAAGAGTTTTATAGGTTTAATAATTTTATCTGATTTATTAATAGTGAAATGGGTGGAACAATAAGTCAATCAACCTACTGTTGTACTCAAGGCAACAGCTAGTAGTAGAATCTTACCGATAATTAATAAATTAATGATCAGACAGATGATTCCAAGATTTTGATTGAGGGAAACCTAAACCCCAAAAGTATTAGAAATATAGGATACGATCTTATGTTTAAACGCCTTTCTTGTATATTAGATTTTATTATTAAGTTGAGTTTAGAAGAGTTAAGGAAATTAGCAATATCTTAACATCAAAAGTAGAAATTTAGTGAATAAACTCTGTAAATGAGTCTCCACCATACTCTAAATAAATCTAACAAAAACTAAGTTAATGTCTAATCAAACTTTAACCTTGTAAAAACTGTGTCACTCCTATCACACGGATAGTAGTAGTTAAAGCAATAAAACAACAAAGTGGTAATTAATAATAAATCAGAGGTTGATATAAAAAATGAGAGTCCAACTTTTAAAGCTAAGAATGTGGTAAAAAATAATAGATTTAGAGAAAGCAACTCAAAAGTGTCTTTAAGAAGTAAACATTTTAACAATTACTATAGGAATAGTGATTAAAAGTAACAAGAAGTTGTGGTGCTAGTCGAAGATATCATAGACCCTTATCATTTTGAAGATTATGAGAAGGCAGATGATGGGAAGTTCAAAAACTCCAATTTTTAGGATGAAATTTATAATAAAAGTAGCTTTAAAAATAACAGAGCACGAGATAAATCTGGGGGGATACCTTTCGGTGATGAGTAAGGAGGCTAGGCTTATCATGATAGATTGAGGAAGATATTTTCAAAAAGATTGTACAGAGGCCCTAAAACACCACCTAGAAGGATTTAAACTGATTAAATATCAAATAGTTTACTTTTAGACTTGTAGCATCCAGATCATTAATCCCAAGAGGCATGTTCTGTTTTTATCCCAGAGGAATCAAACCCCAGTATTTTATATACTACAAGTAAGAAGTTCTTGACAGAAATGAGCAAGATGTTTGATGGTGGAATGAGTGGGTAGGTTCAAAATTTCCTTGGCCCTATTAGTGACAGTAAAAATAACAATCTCAACAACGATGACGAAGACTCTGCTGATGAAGCATAAGATGTAAGCTATTCAAATGGATTCAAAAAGAAACGAAGAAAGAAGAGCAGTAATCATAATCAAAATTAGCCAAATTTGCTTGCCAAGATTAAGTCTGAGGCTATTCTCCCTCGTTAGAAACGCAGACCTGAAAAATCTCAGAAAAAACATCAAAATTTAGGCAATACAATGAAGCAACTAGAGGAGCTAAAAAACATGGAAGATGGAAATAGCGTACTGGGTGGCCAAAACAATATGAACAATGACTTCAATAAGACTCTGAATCAATAGAGAAGCACCAATAAATTTGATAAAATGAATAATTTAGTAAACAATCCAAAGAAGCGACCAAGAAGAAAGACGCTCAATCGTGCTCCCTAGGGTTCAGGGACGCACCATTAAAATAACAATGCTGTGGGTGGTGCTGTTACTAGCCCTAAGAAAAGTTAAAGAAATCCTAAGCATCAAATACAGCACATTAACAGCAATACGATGAACAATAATGTCATGAGAAGTGGAACTGTTATATAGGGGATTGGAATGATGACTGGTGGTGCCAATTAAACCAATCAAATTCTTAATATATTAAATTATTTATGCATTATTCTGAACTCGATCCTAAATTAGTCATAGCAATATGAGGAGAGCAATACTCTTGGGTTGAGCATGGACTCATAGCAAAATTACTTTAATTAAGATTAAAACCTTATTAGTAATAGCATTAATAGCAGTCACTTACTGCTTAATAAGAAAGTTAAAACTGTAGGTAATAAAGATAATAATCGATAAAATTATTTAACTTTTTTTATAACGCATAAATAAATCCAATAGTTATCAATTATGAAATATAAGAATCATAAAATAAACTACATATTGTTACGACTAGCTTTTTAAAATATTTTACTTTATTAGCCGTTCTCGTATTGGGAAACACAAGAATATTCTGTCTAAGAAAGCTGTAGTAATGACAGCCCAAAAACAAAAACGTCAAGCTGCCTAATCTCAGCAGAGTTACTGGAATTTATTCATTTAAGAGAAGTCTAACTACTAATAATATTACAAGACCATCAAGAAATTAGCAATTATTTATTATTCTATAAATTAGGCAATTCTATAAATTAGGGCAAGGTGGATGTGGGGAGGTATTCATGGTAATGCACTTGGCCACTGATTAAATCCGAGCAATGAAAATAATAAACAAAAATTCCGATAAAGTGGTGTCTACAGTCTTTGATGAAATTAACTTTCTCAAGCAATTAGACCACCCGAATATAGTTCAAATATATGAGTATTTCCAGGATGATAAGAATATCTATATCATAATGGAATATCTGAGGGGAGGCAGCTTGTTCGATAGGTTAAAGGCTATTAATAGGTTTGGGGAGAGAGAAGCCGCTTTTATAATGAAGTAATTGCTTCAAGCTCTAAACTACTGTTTCCAGAAAAATATCATAGAATTATTATATTTTAATATGATATTTCTTAACATTTAGAATATGAAAATATTAATTGTGTAAATAAATATCGTCCACAGAGATATGAAACTAGAAAACATTCTTTTTACTTAGGAAGATTCACTTTAAATTAAAATAATAGATTTTGGTTCAGCAGTCTTTGTTGATAATTAAACTTAAAACCTGAACAGAATAGTTACTGCTTACTATGTAGCACCTGAAATCATCAATAAAGAAGAAAATATTATGAAGTATAATTTTACATACTTCATAATATCTAAATATTATTTATATTCATAAATCTTTTTAAATTAAATTATTATTAAGTGTGATGTGTGGTCATGTGGAGTAATTTTATTCATTTTATTGAGTGGGCAGGCTCCATTTAGAGGCAAAGATGAGAATGAAATATTGGATAGAGTGCTTAAAGCATAGGTTAACTTTGAAGAAAATTAGTGGAAAACTGTTAGCAGTAGGGCAAAAATATTGATTAAATAAATGCTAGAAATTAATGTCAAGAATCGCTTGAATTTGGTATAGTGTATCTCATCACCTTGGATTAATAAAAATATAATACAATATTATTATATACTCAATGATATTACTTCATCTTATTAAATAAATAATGTTGTGGATTAAGATGCTAACTAAGATCGATGGATCATTTAGGATAGACATGCATCACATCGCAAAAACTATAAAATAACTTGAGGCTTTTTAACCAGGTTGCAAATTGCGTATTTTGACTTTACATTTCTCAATGAAATATTTTACATTCGAATCACACATTGATAAATTCTCTAAATTCTACTCATACATGGACACTAGGCATGTTGCCAATATGAATGAAAGAGATCTATTGAAATTTGCTCAACGCATTAATAAAGAAGAAGACCTGGAGATATTGCTGCAATCCTTAAAGAAATTGGTGGCTAAATTGGATTTTGGTGGTTCTGGAGGAATTACTTTCTCAGAGTTTATGGTGGCAATATTAACCACAAAATTGACTGTTATGTTTTTGTTGATGATTGATTATATTGAATTATAATTGGTATGAATTCATATATCAAATTAAGCAATTCTAGATTATTTATAATTCACTAGTAATTAAAATTAAGCTTTATTTATAAAGTGAAGCAATCAAACTCTTTCTTTATTGAATATTTATATATTTTATTTTTGTTTTATAAAATGATGGAGGTTAACAAGATGATTAGTTCTTAGAAACTAATTAAAATTTTCAATTAGATGGACGTGGATGGAGACAATTATATAACAATCAAGGATTTGTACTTATTTAGTGGCAAAAAACTAGAGATTAATTAATGCTAAAAAATGCTGGAAGAGGCTTTTGAATTTCTTAATTTAAGTCCTATCCCCAATAAAGTCAGCAATAATTAACTCGCATAGTTTATATTTAAACATTGATAGAATATTTATTACATTATTAATAATACTACAATGTATTAATAATAAATATAAAATGAGTCTGTAGCGGGATAGTCTTCATAAAACAATAATAACGATTTAAACGGAATGAAAATAAATTTCTCCAATTTCAAATAGATAATACTAAATTAAAACCCCAATCAAAATAAACAGTAAGAGAATTTTATGTATAATGTTCCAATGCCATCTAATACAGGCAATATATGACTGATTTTATAATAATTATCTTAGGAAATATAAAAATAATATCAATAATAAATTACTGTTGTATTAAAAAATTTACAATTCCCCAAATATTGAAGCTAAATATTCAGGAAAAAACTATTATTTATTTTTGATTAAGATTAATTTTACAGTAAATTTAACCAATTATCAATTGAATTAGATAATTTTAAGTAAATATAATGAAATTATATCAAAATATTTTAAAAATCAGAACGTTTTTCTTTATTAAATAATCATTAGAAATGTTTATGAAAAATAAATATTTAAAAGACTGAATTTTTATCTATATTATATAAAGAAAGTAAACTTTGCAATTTTATAATTTTTTTTTTATAATTGATAGAATGGAAGAAGGCTTTTCAGGTTAACTAATTTGGGATAAGTACATCTCAAACTTAAATTCTTTAAAGAGAGAATAGGACTTAATTTAATCAGAAAGCGAAATATCAAATTCTAGCAATAACTTAAACTATTAAAATAGCAGTTTATTAGATTAAGAAAATAATTCATAGCCCAAATAACTTGGATTAACCAATATGTAAATTCCAAAAATGCTGCCCATTAATTTAATGCAAAATAAAGTTAAGAGTAAATCAACAGCTCCTAATATGGTTAAGCATACAAGGCAATTAGGTGTCAATAGTAAAATCATAAAAATGAAATAGGGAAGTTAGCAATAACAATAACTATAACAAGTAGAGTTTACAAAGGAAAAAGCTCCAAGATCCTAGAAGAGAGGATAAAAAACAGTCATGCCAAAAATAAAAATTTAAGAAATTACTTAGAAGAAAGTGAAAAATGAACCTAATTTAAATGCATTAATCCTTCCCAATAAAAATGAGTTAAGCAATAATCTCTTGAATAGTAATTCAAGTATTGATAATCAAGTTTTTATTCAGAAAAGTATTTCAATAATAAGTTTAGCTAAGAATCTTGAGAATATGACCAGCTAACTGACTAAAAAACTTAGTGATTTAAGTCATAAATCATAAAATACTATTTAGAAAGTGATGAATTCTTTTGAGCATATAATTACTAAAAACCAAATAAAAAACTAAAATGACTATGGCTAAAATTCAGGAAACATCAATCAACAAGAAATCTCAAGTTTTATAATGAGCAATCAAAATTTGATGTAATCCATTGAGAGTTAGCTTTAAAGTTAAATGGGTCTAGTCAAAAGTATTTTAGATAGCAAAGCTGATATAGCCAAGTTTCAATAGGATATTTAGGTCACTTATTAAACACTTTCAACTGTGAGTTTTACCAATTAACTTTCAAGTTATGAGTCGATTGTTAAATCATTAGACAATGATATTTACCTTCTAAAAAGAAATGAAGAAGACGCTATTGATATAGTGAGATTTAATAAGCAGTAAAGCAGTGATGAAATATAAATATAGACTATAGCTTAATTGCAGCACAACCCTCAATTTATAATAGTCTAGGATGATTTACTAATTTCAGATACAAATGTATTTTCATTAAGTTCAAATTAAATAATCTAAACTTTACCAGATGATCCGATTTCAGGAACAATTTTAAATGACTAATTAGTCGTTATTGGTCATGCATCTTTTGCTAGAGTGAAAATATTTCATAAATCTAATTAAGGTTACAACTTAAAATGTGAAAGTAGAGTTTATCCAGCAAATGGATAGCTAAGAGCTGTCTAAATTTGCCAAATTAGAATAAATCCATATGAAGATAATGACAGTTCAGACCCTAATATTTACATCGTTAACAATAAGACTCTTTTGAGTAAAGTTAGCCTCAATCTTAATAACATCACTGAAATTAAGAAAGTTAAACTAGCTTTAAGATGTACTGACTTCAAATTTGTAGATAGGTATCACTTAATTAATTAAGTCGACTTTGATTATCAACTCATAAATATAGAGAGTTAAACAGTGATAGCTTCTTTTTCATGTTCTTAAGAGAGTTTCGCTATACTCCCGACTTAATTTGATATAGTAAGATTGCCATTGTTAGTACAAGTTACCAAAGAATCATCACTAAATTAAAAATAAATTAAGTAATTTCAAGAAAACTGCAAATTCTCAATTGTTGACTTCATGAAGCACGGCTTTAAGAATAAATTCCCAAACTTAAATAATTTAGAGCAACATATGATAGGAAATGAATCATCAAGCGATTGTTTAGCACTCGGCTAAATAACTTTGACAAATTAAGAATAAATTGATGAAAGGCAATATACTTATGTTTTACATATTAATAAAGACATTATGCAATTTTGTAAAGAAAAAATAATAAGTAATTAATTTTCATGTTATAAGTATAAATAGAAATTAAGATTTAATTTATAGTTTTATCTCTTTCAAGATAAAAATCAATACTTCAATTTATCTTAAAACTGTATTCTAACGGTTCTTAAATTGTGATTTTATTTATAGGTCCATTCCTTGAATACCTAAGTGGCTTTTTATCCCTTAGATTATTTTACTTTTGAAGGCTAAGAGACTAATTGTTATGTTCATCATCTGTAAAGATTTCAACTTAAATGTTTAAATCTTGCTCATTAATAACCTATAATCGAACTGTTTTTTCTTTGGTTTTAAGTTTGCCATTATCAAAAGGATTAAATTTGTCAATTTATTTTCTGTCATTAAATAAAGCTTGTTTAGAGATATTAGTTTAAATATTAATCTTTTGAGTTGACTACATTGATTTCAGGTGCATATTACTAAATTAATTTTACAATATAATCTAATTAAATAAATTTGAATTTTTGGTTAAAAAGAGAAAAAATTAAAAAAATAAAAAATAAAATTGAAATACTAGAATCTGTTGTTGAGTTAAAGTGGGAAGCCTTCTTTTTGTTAAACCAGCTCATTTTAAAACTTTATATAACTTTTCGAACAATTATTAGAGCTTTCCTATATATTTGTATGAAATTAATAGTCAAATTATTTCTATAACATTTTAAAAATATATTAAGTGTTCCAATTTTAAAAATTGCAACAAAATTCAAATTGATACATTTTTACATTATTTTTTACTTTTATTATTTAATTGATATTTAGGGTATGTAAATTTTTGATACGAAGGTAGTTGCATTTAGAAATGTTTTTTTCTTGGTGAATATATATTGTTCAGGATCTGTAGATGTGTTATCTAGTTTTAAGATTTTTTAAACTATTTAACAAAGTAATCTATGAAGTTATTTCACATAATTTTGAATAAATTAATTAAGCATCATAGTCAAATTGCCTATGGTTACTAAAGATATTTAAAAAAGGCAGGCCCATCCAATGTCATACTTTATATAAGGATCTAAGTTAAAATCAGTGTACATAATGAGACAATAAGCATTCATTAAAACTAGGCTCTCATTTATAATTTCAATTTTATTTGAAATTGGCAACTTAAAAGGTCTCACTATCAACAAATACATCACTTGAAAAACCGACATTAACTAGAACACGAATATTTGAATAGAGGGGTGGTCTCTTAAATACATCATTGCAAGCACATAAACAAATCTTCTTGCAAAGTAAAATGGGTAATAGTATAGTAAAACGCCTAAGATTTAAAATTAAAATTTCGGGGTAATTTTCCCAAACTTAACTTAAGCTAAAAATCAACTTTAGGGATATTTTTGTGCATTATTTATTTTTTTTTATTTATTCTTCAGCAATTAAACTCTCTTAAACACTTAAGAAATTTTCGTAATTATTAAAAATATTTTGACTATGCTCAAGTTATTTTTTTACATTTTTCTTTAACTTTGTTGATTTCTTTAAATATTTAAATAAATGGGTTAATTTTTTCTAGATTTCCTAATAAGTCAAATTTACACTTAAAAAATAAAACAACAACCACACTCCCCTTCTTTTACAATTATAGGGTATTTGGCTAGTTAATTCAAAATTATAAATCTTTCTATATATTAGATTTATACAAAGTCATTAGAATTCTACATTTAAAATTTGTTTATTAAAGTCAGAAATAAAGAAGAGAATGTGTATCATTTAGAATTGCTAAATTTGTCAAATATAGTCAAGATATTTTAATTTAATATATTAAATTTAAATAACATTCAAGATAAAATCGCTCCAATCTTAATAATTTCTCTTTTTTAATCTAAACATCTTTAAAAATATTTATCTGAATTGTAGAATGAGACTTTTTTATTTATTTTTTGCCAAGATACTAATTTATATATAATGATTAAGTTATGATTTTCTTTTAGGTTTAAGTGCAAGCTTGTTATTTTGATCAAAATCCTCAAAAAATATCCTAAAAATTGATTGATTGTTTTTTACCACTTTTTTTCTATTCTTAATATAGATACTTAAGCAGCTTGGCCCAATTATTGAAATAGTCTATTATAACATAAACTCCTTAAATTTAAAAATTACAATGAAAGTTAAAGAGAGTAGAGATGAGAATGTTTCACCAATTGAATGAGATAAACTTAAGAAATGTAGATTGATCAAAGAACTAAGAACTATATTCAAGTAAGACTCAATGAATAATCTTAGAGGAAAACTTAATATTACTATAATAAATCAATTTAGCTTAAAATTTTAATAAATATTTTTATAGATTATCTTTTTTTAATTTTATAAATATTCAAATAAAAACTATAGGGGAAAGTTTCAGGGAAAGAGTAAAATTTCCGATAGAAACATAAAATATAAATTCTTCATAAAATTTAATAAAATTTATTTTTATTTTATTAGTTATTTAGGGGATATATTAAACATTCTTTAACACTTTTTAAAAAAATGCCAAGTAGTTGTCAAGTATTACTCGTTATCAAAATATTAATAGGAATCTTTTTGAAATATATTAATTTAAGATTTATCAAATGCATTTGATAAGGAAAGCTAATGTATAAAGAGATAAATATTAATATGTTCAGCAGAAATAGGCTTGTATATCTCAAATGTCATTTAATTCCAATAAAAAGTTGTTACTAGTTGTTAGAAAAAAGTATCTACCAAAAAATAAAAGAATAAAATTAAAAAATAATTACTTGCCTGAAACTTTCCATAAAATAATGATTTCTTAATTTTATTTATGTAAGGAAGAAGCTAATGTTAAAGACAATGAAGATAAAAAATGAGAAAAATCAAAATTTGAGGCTCAGACTAATTGTAAGCCGATGGCGCACCACTGATCACAAAAAAAGTAAGCGGATTGTCCTATTGCATGTTTAGATTTGAAGAAAAGAAAGGTTAATTAATATCGGAACAAGCCCACTCCACTACCCTCATTCGCTAAACCGAGGTACCCATCACCCCTCCCCCATCTCAAACCCCAAAACCCCATAAAATACACCTCCCCTCACATCATAACCTCAAAAACACCTAACATACCCACTTTAAATGAAAAATTATATTCCCAATGTCTGAATCAATTTACTCAATGACATTTACTCACTACAATAATTACTAATAAAATAATATAAATTTTTTAAAGTCTTTTATTTACTAGAATAAGAATAACCTTCGAAAAGCATTCGATATCATTTATAACCTATAAATTATACGATTATTATCAAATAAACTCACATTTATGTAAATAAAACAAACTCAAAAAACATAACTTCTTGGATTATAAAAATATTATTTATTGTATATTAATTAAAATTATTTGGCTATGGGGAAGCATCCTCCCCCCTAATGTATACTTTTTATTTTGTAATCTGATAGAATTTTTTACGCTGAGTAATAGTAGCTGATGAACATGATCTACGCGAGCAATAGTTTTTGAGCTATGACCTCTTATAAGTCAAAAAATTATATATAAAATCATAATAAAATTGACAAAAATTTTCAATTTTTCTTTCAGATTTTTTATTTTTATTAAATTATTGATTTAAGTGAAAAATAAGAAATTTAACAAAATATAAAAATCTTATTTAATTATTATTAACAAAATTATAAAATAAAAATTATTCTCTCTTATTAAAAATATGCAAAAACAATTAGGTTCAATTTATTGTTAATAATTTTTATATTTTGTTAAATTTCTTATTTTTCACTTAAATCAATAATTTAATAAAAATAAAAAATCTAAAGAAAAATTGAAAATTTTTGTCAATTTATTATGATTTTATATATAATTTTTTGACTTATAAGAGGTCATAGCTCAAAAACTATTGCTCGCGTAGATCATGTTCATCAGCTACTATTACTCAGCGTAAAAAATTCTATCAGACTACAAAATAAAAAGTATACATTAGGGGGGGAGGATGCTTCCCCATAGCCAATTATTTTAATCCATAATAGTGAAACTATCTTACTTTTTAAAGAAATTAGCTAAAGTTATCAATGCAAGAGTAATTCCAACTAATATGGGTGATAAAATTAGTATTTTGAACATTTTCCAATTAAATAATTCTATTAATAATTTGAATTAAAAATATAGTAATTAAAGATATTTTAAGATGATAATAGAAGGATGAAAGTGTTAAATCCCATATTCTTAAGAGCTTAATTTGAATCATATCCAAAATTTTGGAAATTTTCATCATATGCAGGATATTTATCATCCATTTAGAAGGAACTTTCTATCAGAGTAGATGAAAATAGGAAGTCAAATTTTAGTGAACCAACTACGAGCAAGTAAAAGTAGTATAAATTTGCTGGCACACTTATTTGAAAGAGTGGTAAGTGTGAAATTATTATTTAAAAGCTGTATAATTCAAATTCATTTATTATCTCCTATCGAATAATTATGAATAATATTCAAGCAATAGCTATTGCGTATTAACGAAACCCCAAAATATCTGCAAAGATTGTGAAATAAAAATTTGAATGCCTGCTTAAGTAACTACCAAGGAAGACAGTGTGGAGTTAAAAACCCGAGAAATAACCTTTAGGAATTCATTATCTCCGTCATATATTTATGGAGGCATACTTGCTTGAATTATAGCTGATTGATTAGTTTTCAAATTTACGAACAAATTAGGGTTTAATAGAACTATGTTTAGCTATGTTTTTAATTAGGAATAAGAAATTATCAAAGGGTTTTTAAATGAAATCTTGAGTTCAAAGGAATAATCAGAGATGTCTATAAAAGTCCAATTATAATTTTGAATATTAGGGTCATCAAATTTTATTTGCAGAGCTTTCTTTAATTCCAGCGTAGTATTTGTAATGTTAGAGAGGTCTAACTATTTCTCAAAGTTTATTTTAACTTTTCCATCAGGAGTGATTGATTAGACACTAATACCTTTATTTGAATCAAATGAGTAAATTAAGGGAGTTGACACATTCAAAACCTTAAAATCTCGTCAGTTTTTTATATGAGTTTTGATTTGCATGGTTAATGTTGAGGATTAGGGTTACTTGATGTTATTAAGCATTTTAGTAAATATGATTTATAATAAAAAAATTTTCCTTAAAAAATTTATTGTACACTCAATTGTAAATTTCGCTCGATATATTTATGTTAGAGCAATTTTAAAAGTAAAGTAAATTTTTAAAATTTGTTTATAAATAATGCTTCCAATTTTTTTCCATAAGTGATCACTCATTTAAATTAAACTAATTATTTTATTTATTAAATTTTTACTTTTTAGCAAAATATTTCAATTAATAATTAGGTCTAATTGAATTTTCTGACAAATCTAAATAATAAATAGAATAATATAGAATTGAGAGATTTTAAAAAAAAATAATTTATCTATTCTACCATCACTTTTAAATAAAATTAGCCTTAATGTGCGACAAACTTAAAATACTGTATTTCCAAATCACCAATAGATAAAGCACTTTTTCCTATAGGCATCTTATTTGACAATTAAAATGTTTATTTTGGAGAAGACAGTTAAGTTGTAAGGAAGTTTCAGATATGAATTTACATTTCTTACAGTTAGTTCCATTAAAATAATACCAAATTAATAATTAAATTGTCAGGACCTCAAATAAAGTTTGAATTAAATAAGTAGATAATAATTAGTTTAAAATTACATTGTGATAACTTATATAGAAAATTAGAAAATAATTATTCCCCTATCATGTTGAAACTTAATTTTATATAAGCTTCATTAATAATTAGCTATTTTTGAAATATTTATTGAAAAAAAGTATCAAGTTTAAATATTAAAGTAATATCACTAATTTGATAAAATAAAACGGACCTTATTGAGAATTTAAGATTGCATAATTTTTTTTAATAAAATAATTGATTACATCATTTTATTGTATACAGAGTAGTATACAATTGAAATTATTTAGAATTACAATAACAAAAATATAAAATAAAATAAAAGCAAAATTAGAATCAAACATCTCAAAATTAATTGTTTCAATAAAAACAAATTTAAAATTATTGAAGGGATTTCGGGGTTTTAATTCACTTGATTAACATAATCATTTTTCATTTGGCCAAAAGGTGATTCATTAAAATAGAAAAAATTGAATGAAATACTATGATAAATAATGCATTTTTAATTTTCATAAGTAATGAACTATATTTTGAATTTGATAATCATTTATTATTATATGAATCGAAATTCTTTTTTATTTTTATTTAACCAATTTATAATTTTATACAGATTTGCAATTTTAACTTTAAATTTCTTTGTTTCAGATAGAATAGATTTTGTTCTTTTTTATTATATTCTCTTAACATTAAAAAATTTGAGTAAATGATATGTTTGCTGATATTTATGAAATTATTTTAAAAAAGTTTTTTTGCTTTAGTGGAAATAATTTCTAAATTATTTAAAAAATTCACTTAAACATTTACACTGTATATTATTTTTATAATTTTAATAAGTAAATTAAATTTATTATCAAAAAGTATAGAACTACATTAATATTTATATTTTTATCGAATGAGATTTGTGAGTAATAATTTTATTTGAATGGTTAATTTAATAACCACTATTTAAATTAAATTTGCTAGGATTATGAATTATCCCTTATTTTACATTTAAATTCAATTGGAAATTGTATTTATTTAGAAACCTTCCATATAATGAACTTTGCAGATTTCAATTAAAATATCATCCTTTTCATTAAATTAATTAATATAAAAATATTTAACTAATTTAAATTAATTTTTTAACTGGAACTATTCAATTAGGGACATCATCAATTTAAATTTTTAAAATAAGTTTTAATTATAAGCTGTACTCATTTGAATGACTTCATTTTTAATATTAAAAATTATGGGTTCAATTATTAATTTAATGTTTTAAAGAAACTTTAGCTAAATATTTGTAAAGAATTCTTAGGACTTTTTTGTCATATTCCCATTATTTACACGATTAAAATGCCGAATTAATTAATTATATAAATGATTGTGAAAAATAAAAATAAAAAAATATAATCCATAAGAAAAATAGTTTAAGAGAGACATTCTTATTATAAAGAATAAGTGTTATGACTTTGTAAAATGACAAAAACATAATAATTAACTATATTTGAATTAATAAAATATATTAACAACTTAATTCAATTTAATCTATTATTTATATAATTAATATAAGCAAAACGAATTTTTTGATTTTGTAAATCACTTACAATTTACTAATTGCATAAATGTTATAGTCATTCTGTATTTAGTACTTTTAGGTTAAGGTTTGTGATTATCGCTTAAAGTTATAATCATTTCAATATCACCTAGCTCAGGAAAACCTGCATTAAACAAAATGAATTTTTTATCCTAAATTTAGAAAAATGATTTGTACTTTTCGACTGTCTCTAGTTTAACAGATACCTAATCTTCTGGATTTGGATCAAAGTATTTTGGTAAAGTAAAAGTGGCTTCTGATCCTGCCCTAATTCTAAACCCAAGACCCCTTCATGAAGTTTATCATGACTTTGATTTGTAGGAAAATTAAAAAGGTTGGGGATTTTAATAGATTTTAATAAAAAAATTATAGTAATTTTATCCATTTATTCACTTTTATAGGAATATTAAATCATGTTGGAGATTAAGAAATTAATCTTTTTTAACCACACTCTTTCCACCTTTTTGATATGTCTGATCTAGAGATAGATTTTATTATTAGTTCAGCCTATTATTTTCTTGACGGAGACAAAGAAAAAAAATTGTTAGAATTTCCAAAAATAATTTAATAAAATCAAAAATTTTACAAGTAATTTTAATACTAATCTTTTTTATATATATTAAAAAGGCACGTATCTCGAAATCGATGAAATTTTTAGATACATGCCAAATAAATCGAATTATTAAATTAAGTTATTAATATCTAAAATATGTAAGTTATAATTCTTTAATAATTTATAGTTTATTTTATTTTGAAACAGGGTTCATAATTAAAGAAGATTAAATTTATAATTAAAGCAATTAAATTTTTTAAGGATACTTGAGATTATTATAATTATAACGATTATATTTAAGGATTTTTGAAAATTATTAGTAAACTTTAAATTATTGAAAACTTAACTTCATATATATATTTAGATATTAATAAATTATAATTTATTAATTCGATTTATTTGGCGCATATACAAAGATTTCATCGATTTTGAGATTCTCGCATAAAATTAATTCAATTTACAGTGACTATCAGAGAGTAAAAATATTTTTCACAACAAACCTCAAAATCCTAATTTGGTGCATGATTTGTTATTAACTATTTTCTTCATGTGTTGTTATCCTACCTCTATAAAAAATCATTTTTTATCAAATATTTCATGTTAGGCTTCTGTATTAACTCATTCATGGCATTTTGAATTTTATAAATATCATTAAATTAATTATTTAAAAATATTAATTCTTTGAAACTGATATTTCTTTTAATTAAGTTAATTATGAAAGTTATTTACAATAATGAAATCATGTAGGATAACTTGACATGAACAAAGAGTAATATTTGATCATGCACCAACTATAATTTTAAAGTTTTTTGTGAGAAAAATAGTTTGACACGTTTTTTGAGTTTGTAAAAGATTTAGCATCAATTTTGATTCAACTCACATTCTCAATTACTCAAAGAACTCATAAACTTTATTTAGTTATTTTGGGGTCTTGATTGTCCATCTTTTCTATAATTGTTCTAAAAATTCAGGTGCATAGTTGGGAAAATAAGTTTGTACCGTGCTATCATAAAGAATATTGACTGTGAAATTTTTATAGCTATAAAATTCATCAATTAAGGAGCACCTAAACATTAAGTCGTATTAGCCTTAAGATGTTTTGTCTGTTGAAGAAATTACAGACACATATAAAATTTATGTTCTACAAAAATTGATATTTAAAAAATTTTTCCAACCTAATTCTTCTCCCACTCCACAAACAATATCCCCTAATTAAATGAAAATTTTTATTTTAGTAGATTTGATCATTTTCATTCTTGACATATTTATTTTAAACTCGGTTAAATCTATAATATTTTTCCAATCTTTTCTTAATATATTTAAAAACGATAACCTCATTTTAAATTTATATTATAGGAATGCGTTTGAAATTTGAAAAATTAATTAAAATTTGTGGCAGTTAACTTTCTGGAAACTTAGACAAAAATTTGGTACTTGCTCGATAGAGTATTCAATTCTAGCTGGCTTTTTCAAATGGCGGTACCACATCTGTCACATCCCTGAATTGAGATAAATCGATTTTAATTATTGATGATTTTTTTATAAAAATTTTAATGACAAAATTAAAATCGATTTATCTCTCTTCAAGGATGTGACAGAGAGGGTACAGTCAATAGTAAACTTCAGCTAATATTGAATTATCTATCGAACAAGTACTATGTTGTCTAGTTTTCCAGAAAGCTAACTGCCGCGAATTTTTATAATTATTTATTTAAATTTGATTAATTTTTCAAATTCAAATGTATTCCTACAATGCAAATTAAAAATGAGATAATCATTTAACAGTTTGAGAAAAGTTTTGGAAAAAATTATATATTTTGAATATAACAGTGTTTTAAATCAATATGTCAAGAAAGAAAATGATTAAATTTACGAAATCAAATTTTCATTTAAATAGGGGATGTTGTTGTGGAGGACTAAATTGTTAGAACAATTGAAAAAAAATAAAATTTCATGCTCTAAAACGTTTAAATTTAACAAGAATTCTTAATTAATTATTTTAATATTATTTTTTATTAAAAATATTGGTTATTTCAAACTTTTATAATTTTGATAGAATATTTTTTTTACACATTTTACATTACTTAATTCAATATAATTTACTTTCATAATACTTCTATTTTCATAAATTTAAATTAATAAATAAAAATTCATTCTTATTATTGTAAAAATATTTGTTTTGAATTTTTATTTTTAGAGTTATTCAATAATCAAAAAAATAAACTTAACTTTATTTTACAAAATGCATGACATAATTTTAGGCTAAATTTAAAAATATAATAAAATTATTTTTAACTGACACTTAAAAATCATAAATAGAAATTATTTTATAACTAAAAGTATAAATTTGGGGAATTTTAACTAAAATAAAAAAGAATTAATTTACTATTATAAGAGTATTGTGTATTTTTAGAAAGAAAATTATTTGAGATTACTAAAAATTTTCATTGCTAGAATCAAATAAAAAGACATTTTTATTATAATATTAATCCATTCTTTAAAGTGAGACAAAATAAAATAAACTTAAATTAAATTCGCTTAAGATATGTTCAGGGAATATTTTTAGTATAAGGAAATGATGTGAATGATAAAAATAAAGGAATTGTAAATATCGTAAAAAAATAATAAAAGTCTTAAATAAAGGAAAAAAACATTATTTATATAGTTTTTAATTTAATTATCTCGAACTGTATATTAAAGAAATATGCATCATATTCTGAAAAGAATGAAACAATGCACTAATTGAATAGCCTAGTTCGTTCTACTCTCTAATATAGAGCATATTTTTATAATTTACATTTCGAGATAATTAAATTTCAAAACTTTATAAAATATATATTTTTTTCTGATATAAGACAATTTTATTTTTTTTCGATGTTTAATATGCTTTAATGTTTTTATCAATCAAATTATTTCCTAAAATAAAAAAATGATTTCCTCTTATTATAATGTATTACATTATTATTTCTGTATTTTTATCTAAATAACTTTTTTTAAATAAGTTATCTATTTGGCTAACATTAATTATAATTGATATTTTAATTTCTTGTTTTAAATAAATACAATTTTACACAAAATAAAAATTTAGGAATGTTGTTTTAAAAATTAGATTTATTAAAATATAATATCTATATTCCTTAATTTGAAGAAACAATTAATCTACGAGTAATAGAAGAAAATGTCATTACTTGTTTAGGAATAGCAGAACCATTCACATTAATATTCTAATTTTTTTAAATTAAAAATTAATAATATTTAATCATTTATTATTTTTAATTATTGATTTTGAAATAGTATAGAGTATGCAATAACTTCATCTGTACAATTCTAGTCATAAACACAAACTCCAAATTCAATAATTGGGGGGGAGAATTTTCTGTAATACACATAGCTCCCCTCTATAAGTTTTCTGCTTTGCTTGGTAGGCTCCTTCAACTATAATTAAAATTTAATATTGGATGATAGATAATAAATAATTATTGTAGGAATACATTTGAAAATGGAAAATTAACTATAATTAATATTAAAATCATGGAAGATAAAGTTAGCCAATCTAAACGATCTTGGGCTCATTCGATAGAATAATTAAAAATTAGCTGAGTTTACTATTGGCTGTACTATTTTATCGCATCTCTAGAGCGAGATTACTCGACTTTAATGTGAGGTAATAATTATTGAATTTAGAGGTGTTTTATTAAAGTCGAGATATCTCGCTCCAGAGATAAAATAAAATGGTACCATCAATTGAATTATTGAGCTAATTTTAAAAAATTTGCTATCAAATGAGCCCAAGATCGTTTAAATTGGCTGCTTTTAACTACCAATAATTAAATTAATTGTAATTTAATTATAATTAATTTTCCTAATTCGAATGTATTCCTAAAATATTATAAAAACTGATTAAGAATTTGAGAATTTTCTAAATCTAATTTTTTGTTTGCTTCTAGAAATACAACCCATAGTGCATTTTAAATTTTGGGGATAATACTCTTCCCAAATAATTAATGCTGGCATTTTTATTGTATAATTATAGGTTGAATTAATTCCTGGCAACGATAATGATCTATTAGTCTCAAAATCTATCACTTGTTTTTTTATTAAACCTGTTACAACTGGGATTAAATCGTAATAAGTTGTTGGTTCATAGGTAAAAGTATATTCTTAAGTAGTATAATTCCAGGGAAGATTTTAATCAAATTAGTATTGTGTAGAATTTAAAAGATTTACGCTCTTTGTTATAGGATCCCCCATTGAAAAGTAATAAGGCTCTGGTAAGTCAATTAATACTGCTTAATTTTATAAGGGGATGTATTTATTATATTTATTATTTACAAGTTATTTTAGGATGTTTTACACTTTAATAACAAAAATTTAAATAATATAATCTTTCAAAATTAAATTCCTTTAATTTGAGCCTATCCCCCATTCAGGATTAGTTGATTAAGAAACATACCCTGCTAAGACTGAAGAGTAAAGATTCTTAAAAAACGAAGCATAGAAATATACTTGAAGTCCGTTTTAAGCTTAATAGAAGATCTTGAAAGTATAAGCTTTTGTAGCAGGTTAATTAAAATCTAGAGTAGTTATTGAAGCTTGAATTTCAAAAAGTTCATATGTGAAAAAAGAGACGCTTATTTTAGGTGCATTTATAAAAATTTTAATTATATGCAGAATTTTTATTATAAATAAATCAAAATATTTATAATACGTTTGAAATAGTTCAAAATTAATCTCACTAAATTTTTTAAGAAGCAACATCTAAATAGTCTCCAGCACATTATAACCCCAATAATTTTAAGAATAAATTTCCTGATATATAGAGAATTTAAAATTGTCGAGATATAATTTTTTAAAGAGACATTTACAATTATACAATTTAACTTAACATAAATAAAAAAAAAATCATGTTTGGTTAATGTGTAAAAGACTTTGAAGATTTTTTTCTTCAATTTATCGATATACCTTTTCAATCAATATCAATAGTGAAGATTATATTTTTAAAATATATATCCTAATAGTTGTTTAATTTATTAATAGACTCTTGTGTTTCTATAAATCACTTAACTATTTAATTATATTGATTCCAAATTAATTATTTCTTTAATAAAAATAGACTTCTATATGTAAGAATTAAATGTAAATACAGCTTCTCTAGTATGTAAAAATAAATATTATCTATTAAGCTGTATTTAATCATATTATAATTTAAGTTATAAATTTTCTAAATAATTACAAAAATATATAAAAAGAATTTATGAATCCTTCACTTATTGTCATTTGAGAAATTTAATCTATTTTTTATATTTAATATTAACAGGAATAATTTCATAATTAAAATACTTAATTTCATTTATGAATTATTACCTTTATAAGTATTGTATATTAAATTATTCAAGTTATCAAATGTTATAACATAGAATACATTTACATTCTATAAAAGCCATGACATTTAAATAAGTAAAGTCCTTACTGAGCTTATATTAAATCCTCAAAGAAGAGAATCGTGTCTAAAACATCTATAAAAAGTTGTTTTTGCCTGGATTTTGGTATTTATTAGATAAAATTTATGATTCAAAATTTCCTTATTAACTTACCTCTAACTTATATGAAATTAGAATTTTAAACTGCATGGATCCTTATGATTTTATTATTATAAATAATTTAATATTTTGAGAGTGTTTTATTTAATTTCTTAAAAATTAAAGTGTTAAAAATTTAATTGATTATTGGTTTAAAGTATTATAAAAAATATATAAAATACAAGGCCAAGGAACTTCCCTCTTGCATTGAAAATCCATCCCCAAAAATTGACATTTTATGAGTTTTAATTGTGCAGATTCTTACCAAAAATCACGAGCAAAAAAAAGTTGAAAAATTAAAATCTTAGAAATTTATATAAATTTTTAGAATAATTAAATTTATCAATTAAATATAAATATATTAATATATGTAAATTTCGAATTTAATTTTTTATTATACAAAAAAATTAAGAAATATTTCTCACTTTGCTACTGTAGATTTGGTTTGATTAAAACCTTAAATTTGTAAATGCTTGCTATTTCAAATGATATTAAAAACTAAAGATCCACCAAAAATTATTCCAAAATCATTCAAAACCCCAGAACACCTTAATGAGGTTTATATGTGCTTTGATTTGTGGGGAATTGTATGGGGTTGGGGTCTTAATAAGTTTTAAAGTGAAATTTATTGTAGATGTATTTAACTTATTCAAAAAAAATGCACTTTTAATTATGTGGGAGAGGTCAAAAGTTTAACTTACTTAACCACAACTCTATTCAATTGTAATTTCTTATCTTGAGTTTGGTTTTATTTTGTTTATTCCGCCATTTGTTTCATTGATTGAGAGACTCTCGTTTTGTCAATAAATTGCTTTTTTTTAATATGTTTTGCTTCCATGTCGCACCTTGAAGAGTAGTAATCGTTGTGAGGCATATCGCACAATATTATCATTGCTGAAATAGCCCGCACGTTCCATTAAAAATTTCCATCTCTTCAGTTTCCTCTTTTTGGATAATAGCCTGGAGTTCCCATAACAATTTCAAAGTAGGTGAAAAGTTCAACATTATATTCTCAGGCTTGAAATCCCTTTAAACAAAGCCTAACTTAAGAAGCTACTAAATACCCTGTATTGTTTAGGTTGCTATTAATGCATGCTATATATGATTTTTTTAATCATTTATGAAATCTCTGGGTGTCATTTCAAACAGTGGGAGTCTTAAAGCTACATGAAATTTGGCAAGGAGAACGGCATTTACCTTTATTAAGTATATGCATTCTTTTAACTTAGCCTGGGTGAGGACTTAATACTAATTAAGAAACTCCATTTAATATTTATCATCACTAAGGAGATAGTTTAAAGGATATACCTTGTAAGCATACTGATGATCCTTAATAACTTTCTTGTCATAGAGGTCCTCTAGATCAATTTATGCAAATACTGGAATTATCTTGTTTTACATTTTAATCGACCTCTGAATCTAAGAGGTTCGTGCAATCATCAAATACACTAACTTGTTACCTTGTTAAAGCTTTACAACTTAAAGAGGCTCCCTTGCTTTTCTTTTGTTATGCAACTTCAGTTGAGTGTTTTAATCTTAAAATTCTAGCTCTATCTTATATCTTTTAATAGATATTTCTTTAAGTCTCTTGTATGAGAGTACTGCTTGTGGCACTCAAGGCAATCATACTTTACATCTATTTATCATGCTGTAAGTATACAGTGGGCTTGGATTCTCTATGCTATGGTCCTGCTTATGTCTGTACCAATTTGATTTATGAGCAAAATCTCTCTCACATATCTCACAAAAATAGACTTCAACTTCTTCAGTTTGTATAGGAATTTCATTAATACCTTTCTCCTATTCTCTGTCTACCACACACTTGTTTGCCATTTATTTTATATTATAAATTTCAATTTTAATAGCAGACACCTCAAGTGATAGCTCTGGTAGCTCCTTATGACTGTTCTTCTTACAGTTTTTTATTGCTGCAAAGGCAAGTCTCATTTAGTTTGAGGGAAGTGCTGTTGTTTTTCTTAAAATGTTAGCGCTCATATTAATTAAATTTGAATTTAAAATTAAATTATAATACTGCATCTATAGCTCAGAGCTCATAAGAGAGCATTGCAACCCTAAAAGTTTGAAGGGAGTTTTTAGAGTCTTAGCGAAGAAAATTATCACTAAGAGACGAACCAACTCTAAACATGGATGAGAAAGTAACCATTTTCTATCAATAATAAGTTGATTACAGCACGTAGCGATCTAGGAGGTGAACTTAATTTTGTACGTACTGCTTAAAAAAAGGTATTATGTGATTTTATAATTAAAATTAGTGTGCTCCTAATTGAGTACTAGCTTTAATCAATGATCATAATTAAGTACTAGGATTTTAGGAGCTGCATCTAATTAAGTTCGCACCAATTAAAATTTTAAATATAGAACTAAAATCAGTAGAATTTGATATTAATCTCTCAAGTTTGAAATCAGTTCTCAAAATCTTCTCCATATCCTACTTACAGGTAGACGTTCTAAAGGATGCCCAGTTTTAAAAGCAACTTTTACAGAGTTGTATAATTGAAATCAATGAACTTAATTAAATTTGAAAATCATTTCTTAGATCTGCAAACAAGATGGAGTCAATTAATGATGTAATGAAAAGAATACAAGCAAAAATTGATTCAAAGATTTAGAAGCAAGGAGTATTTGCACCGCTATCTGGTGTAGCATTGTAAATGTACTCATAGTAATTCATCCTGATTATGTAGTTAGTTTGTTCCCTGCCAATGATGGAAGTTCTAAAATTTTATTTCTAAGAGCGATACTCTGTGATGAGAAGAAAGCACTGAAAACTTAAGATGTAAAGTTTGCAGAGATTCCAAACTATCCAGAGATTTCAGTGACTAGCTTTTATGATGATGTTATGAACGACTCAGAGGTTTCGCAGTACCTGCCTACTAAGAAGCAGTTGTCAAATAAACTACCTGAAAGAAACTTTTTCTTTGGCATACTTACAACTATTAAAGGTGATTATTTAAAAGGAATTATTCAAGATCTCACAAGAAAAGGTACAGCATTTCTTAAGAAGATAAGGATAAACTAGGGATCAAGATAAGTGAGAGCTGGTTATCAGAGCTGTAAAAGCACCCTTATATTTCAAGCTTAACTCTTTAGAAATCTGGTACTGGCATCTTCTTGATGAAGGAATAGAGCAAGCTTCACAAGTAGAAAGTCGCAGACAAAAGCATGAAGTTAGCAAGATATTTTATTCAAATATTCAGCCTCCAGAGTAAATTAACATATATGCTGGAACTGGCAGCAAGAGAAGAAACCTAGGCTCAAGCAAGCCTTAAGAGGAAGAAAAGAAAGAGAAGCCAGTTCCCTTTACAGGGAAATTTAATATGTGAACTTATTCGTTTAAAAATCTAAAACTTATTTATATACAAAACCTCCCTTATCTTGCGCATGCTTTTAAGCTAATTAATTATCTACTCTCTTTGCTGAGCTTTAAATAAAGTCTACTGTATCGATAGGTAGGTCATGCATCAATTGGTAAAGAAGCAGTTTCTTGTATTTCCTATTAATATATCTCAGTAGAAATTAATTCCATTAATCAAAAGATTGCTGAGTACGTTGTACACTAGCGTTATTCTAAGTTGTTCATAATTCTTCCTGGTTTCTTTTTGTAGTCTTATGATCAGAAAGATTTGGTAAGATTTTCAAAAAAATATGCGAATAAATAAATTAATATAGCGTGAATAAAACATTAAGCAATATTTAAACTTTTAATAAAAATATGAAATTAATTGAAAAAGTAAATGATGATTATATTAAAATCTAAGAAATAGCTTGAGTTTGACTGACATTATGTGATACTAATTATTTTTTATTTATTAGGTTCTTTTGTTTTGGTTAAGTAATATTAGTAATCTAAAATTTACTTATTTACAACATAATTTAAAAAATGAGCAATCTATAGTTCATTTTGTCAAAAA
Organism: Oxytricha trifallax; assembly: GCA_000711775.1. NCBI lineage: Eukaryota > Ciliophora > Spirotrichea > Sporadotrichida > Oxytrichidae > Oxytricha > Oxytricha trifallax. The sequence goes on along the minus strand of ARYC01000202.1, from coordinate 28,755 downwards.
GAGTTAACATATTTTATTTAATATATTCTTAATAATTACACTGTACTTATTTTAATAATAATTGCTTAATTTTAAAACTTCTATAGTTAAAATAGAATAATTTAGAACGAAGTTTAATTAATAAATTAGAAACTTAAACGAGGGAGCTTTTCTGCTAAAATGAACTATCATTTACTCACAAAAAATTTTGCTCATGCTACATTCAAGTTAAGAGAGAGTTAATTTATAAATTTATATTTAAGAAATAATCAAACAATTAAACTTATTTATAAACTGTAAGGCAATCGAGAAATGCTCGACAACTTTTCTCGAATGCCTTACATAATGTAAATAAAGCAAAAAATTTAGAATAATTTAAATTAAATATAATAATTGATCAAATTAAGTTGATGTATTATTTCTTATAATTCGACGAATATTTAAAATTTATACCAATTATCAAAAATCAGTATAATCTCTTATTTATGGTACTTCTCTCTCAGATGTTCTAGAAATTTTATATTCTGCTCTGTCTTAATAGAGCGAGGATGAATATCATAAGTTTCTAATCCAGCATCATAGCTAATTCTTCCAAGAATCTTATTGTTTATACCTTAACTTTCAAGTCATATACTTCTATATTACTTTGCCTCTTATACCAAGTCTTCTAGATGAAAGCGTTGAAGGTAAACATAGCCTCGTCAGCATAAATAAATCAATATTATTTAATGAGTTCTATGCATTTAATTATAAATATAATTTAAGTTATTGTTGTAAAATGACAGAGTTAAATCAATTACTCTCTTGATACGATTTACACCTGTGTATGAGATGCCATTTCGTTTATAAATGCTTGCAACAGACTATGCAGAAATCTTCAACTAAGGGACCTGGTGGTGAACATAGTAGCTCGTTGTTCGAGAGAGAAGTGAACCCATACCACAAATTTTATTATTCATAAGAAAGTCAATATGCTTCTATAGAAACTTTGGTTTTCTAATAGGCATTGAATTTAGCTATTATTGCTTTATACTGCTATAAAGCAGTAGGAGCGAAAAGATTATGGACTTCACTTTAAGAGTAGGGCAATTGATTTTAATTTAAGGGCTGGTTTGACTTATTTATTGTATTAATCACATCCATATCGTAGTTTTAACACTAAATCTTCATCATAAAGAGACCCCAAAAGCTTGCTATTTTTGTCTCGAAATAATAAATAACCACAAACCCTAAAAATTCCCTACAAAAGTCAAAGCACTTATAGACCTCATTAAGGGTTTTGGGGTTTTCATTCTCTATAGCTTAAGAATATGTTTTTCTTAAAATATTAATTTATTCTAATAAGGAAAATCTAGGGGGTGTCTCGCTAAAACTATATATAATGTTTATGTGTAAAATTAAAAAAAATTTTCTTATAATCACTTCGAAGATATATTAATATTTAAACTATAAAAACCATATTAGAACTTTAATAAGTGAGCGTTAATTTCACCATTTTAACAATAAAATACTCAATCAATATATTTGAATGAGTTCTAATGTGTTTTGAATTTGAGATGGTTTAACATTTATTAAAAAGAGTTCTAAAATTTTTTATTCTTAAAATATTATTATTTATGATTATAAATAAAAAATTATCAAGATTAAATTAGAAATTTATTAGATTATAAACCTTAATGACTTCAAAGTTAGAGATATCTAAATTAGCGTCATTTTCCTTTGTTATGATTTAAAACTTAAATTTATTTTATTTAATTTTTTTGCTAAATTTAAATATATACAAATTTGATTAGGTAATGTCCTACAGGCCATTAAAAAAGCTTTTTTTTTTAATTTTTTTTTAATGTTCTAAGAATTATTACATCATTTTGGCATATTAAATAGATCTATAATGAACTTTACAAGGATTGTAGATCAACCCAAATCAATGAAATTGTTCACATTAACATCCTAAATATGTTAATATTATATTAATTACAAATAAATTTTCTTTAATTTTTGTATGAAAATTTCTTTGTGATTCAACTTTTTATTTGCTGACATTATTGTCATATAAACATGATAATTTTTCAATTAATTTAGCAAATAATTCAATAAACTCAATGAATTGCAGCCATTATAACAGTTAATATTAAAAACCCCAAAAAACCTTAATGAGTTTTATGTATATTTTGATAGATGAGGGTAATGTTAGGGAAAATGGTTTTTTTTAACAATTTCAGCAATGTTGTTATATTAACTGTAATTTATGATCTTCATGGCTGAGATATTTTTCTCTTATTTTATAATCACTACATCTAACTTAATGTAATGTGGAAATTATTTCAATTAAGAAAATTAAATTGTAGTCCATTAGTTGTAAAATTTACTTATTTAATTAAAATAGTTTCTTATGACACTAATGAACTCCATTTTTAAAATGTTATAGTCTCAATGAAGTTTTAAATATATTGTAACTATTCTGTTAAAATAATTTGATTGAAACTAGGTACTAATTAAGTTTTGGTGATATTTAATCGGATAAAAACTTCAATTAAACTGAATTAGTACCAGTACTAATTAAATCTAAACAATTAGTACTAATTTAATGGAATTTTAATAGGTTAAATTGATATTATCTCTGAAACTTTTTACATTTTTCGGAAATTTTCAAGGTATATTTTCCAGGTTAATCTTTTTTAAGTAGTCTATATTTAATAGGTATCTAAAATTTTAGAGCCATTAGAAATACAAAACTTTAAGATTAATCTCCTTTACAAATAATTCTTAAACGAAAACATGGCAAAATTAAAACTACCAAACACCTTTAAATGACCTATTTTAAGCATATCACTCATTCTAACTTTATCTAATGTGCCAAATTCTTTTGTATAGACAAAACATTATAAAAAAATCGAAAGCTAAAAGAAATAAAGGAATTGAATTGATTTTAAAATGCTTTATGATGAAAATTTGAAAAATACATGCGCATAAATGCCAAACATATTTTAAAAAATATACTCATTTAATTTCATATAAACTTTAGAAAATTTATTAACTTATGAAAAAATGTAAAGTCAACATATTTGTTCCTACCAACAATCGCAACCTCACTCACCCCTATAAAATACCCCATATAATTTTAAAAGTTATCCCCAGAGTCTCAAACGACTCCCTACTTAAATCTAGATCACATATTAACAATTTACAATATAAATATTCATAATTTTCTTCTTAATTTCCTTTTTATAAAATAAACTATCATTTTTGATGTAAAAAAAATTTATTGGTTAGTTAATTTCGCAAATCTTTTTAGCATACACTGCAATTTCAATTATTTTTTTAAAGGCTTTTATAACTTATATACACATAAAATAAAGTAAATAACTTTAAGGACTATCATTTATAAATCTTAAGGGGGGAAAAGCTTCCTGCACAAGTTCGGTTTCCACACGGAAATTTCCTCCCTTTTCAGTAGTTTCCTGCCCAAAATTAAATTTTTATTATTTGTCAATGATAGCATTAGAAACATGTAGATACCAAGTTCAAATTCCATCACCACATATTAAATCACTTTTTTAATATGATATTTTTAAGGAGTATATTTATTTTTTTGCTTGTAATATAATAAAAACAATGCTAGTTGTTTTTTTATAGATAATTAGGTGCTTTTCAATAAAATTTGAAATATCAAGGTAGAAATGGATTTGATACTAGATTACAAATAATTATATCATTATTGATGTTAAAGATTTTGAGACATTTATACATTTCTACTATTGGGCAGAAAACTTTCCTCTTGGCTGCATATGTAATTGACGGAAGGAAACTTCCCCCAAAATTTTATATTAAAAAAATGGCTATGGGGTCAAACACATCCCCCCCATAATGTTTACTTTTCTTTTTGTAGTCTGATAGAGTTTTTGACGCTGAGTAATAGTAGCTAATGTACTACGTGTGTGCGATCAATAGTTTTTGAGTTATGACTTATAATAAGTTCTCTTTTTATATATAAAATTATAGTAAAATATCTAAAAATTTTTCAATTTTTCATAAAATTCTAAATTGAAAAAAAATTATCAAATCGGCTGCTTTTGCACGAATTTGATAAAATTATTAATTTAATTTTAGTTTATAATAATATATAATAATTATTTTATCGCAGTTAAATTTATTACAAGAATGAGAAATAAATAATTATTATATATTATTATAAACTAAAATTAAATTAATAATTTTATCAAATTCGTGCATAAGCAGCCGATTTGATAATTTTTTTTCAATTTAGAATTTTATGAAAAATTGAAAAATTTTTAGATAATTTTACTATAATTTTATATATAAAAAGTGAACTTATTTTCAGTCATAACTCAAAAACTATTGATCGCACACACGTAGTACATTAGCTACTATTACTCAGCGTCAAAAACTCTATCAGACTACAAAAAGAAAAAGTATACATTATGGGGGGGATGTGTTTGACCCCATAGCCAAAAAAATTTATTGCTTAATCAATTCCATTCGACATAATTTCAAAAAAGAGTCTTGGCAATTTTTAAATTATTTTTTTTGTATTTATCAACGTTTATTTTTACTATCATATCTAAAAAAATATATTGAAAACACAAAATTTGCATGATTAGCAAACTTTATAAAAAAAATAAAAAAAATAATAAAAAACGATAGTTTATATCATAAAAAGGCTATTAAGAAAAATATTATGAATTTTTATTTTGTATATTGTTAATCTGTGATTGGGATGTCAAGAAGGAAGTCGATTGAGAATCTGAAAATAACTTTTTTCATATGAAAGGGGTATTTAATAGTGGTGGGGATTGTCGGATGAAAAACATAATTATTATTAATAAAAATTCTGTTTTATATGTATAAACATGAGAAAAGACAAGTTGAGTATTAAGAAAATGATTATAAAATAGATTCATATTTCATAACTAGAGTAATTCTTCTGATCTAAAATAAAACCCAATCTCCAACATTACCCTCATCAATCAAAACACTTATAAAACTCAATCAAGGGTAATGGGGTTTTTATTGTATATTTTAATTACCTTGAGTTATATATATATATATATATAAGTTAAATACATAAATTCTATAAAAATTATCCAAAGTAAGAATTTTTTTAATTATTAATTTAAATAATATTTACTACATAACTTTAGAAATTGATATAACTAAAACAAGATTAATATTTTTGATTTATTATAAGTGGAAACTAATCATAAATCGTTTATATTGAGGGCCTATAAAATTCCACAGCGAAAATTACTCAATATTTATTTTATAAAAAATGAGAATTATTTTACATAATTTTAAAGGACATAATAATATGAAAATTAAAATTAATGTCAAGTTAAGACATTTATTGAATTTTTTTTAAAAAAAAATTAGTATTTTATTAACTATTTTGAAAATGAAATTTGTCTATATATTTCTTAAAATTTAATTTAGTTATAATATGCATTTGCTCCTATAACTTAATACCTCTACTTCATGAAAATAAATTACTAAGAATCGCTCACAAATTACTAATTTTTTAATCCTTAAATTATCAGAGCTTTTTAAATTGCTGCTTCACTATTTTTTAGTGTTGTATTGTAAAGCTTCTCTTTGATTTAATAATTTACTATAAACCATTGCAGACTATGCAGTATTCTATTAAAAACCCTAAAAATCTTAAATAATTTTGATAGGATTTTTGGATTACTTAAAAAGAAAATTAGTTAATTTTTAGTTACAGTTTTTATAAAGATTATGCATGGAATTAAAGTTTTTAATGTAGTTAAAGTTAGTGTTTATTTGAAGTGTTTCAGTTTTCTGTGCACTCAAAAATATCTTTGGCATTATGAGACACCTTTTTAACTTTATTATTTATATCCAACATGCAATTTAATCAAATTTACTGTCCTCATAATGGTTAGTCAATATGATTATTTACTTAGGCAAATCTCTCATTTTACTTTTTATCATATTTTAATATAGATACTGCTGTATTCTCTACTTTGAATTATTGTCTTTTTTTTAGCTGTAGATATCATTTCTTGGTATGTACTTAACGATTATTAAAAAACCTAAACCCCTTCATAAGGTTAATAAAAACATAAATAAAACTTTTGAAGGGGTTTTGTGATTTTGATTTCTGCGTTTAAGCAAATTATATGTAAGTATTACAATAAATCTATATACTATTACTAGGGTGAGTTTGAATATGGAAATTTTAAAAATAATTGTATAACTAAAAATTTATATATTTCCAATCGCCACTAATTAGTGGTATTGTTAATTCTAATTTGATTCAGATAAAAATTAATTTAAATTATTTTGACCAAATTTATTTATTGATTTATTATATTTATAATTTAGTGTGCAAATATATAATCATTCAAAAAGGGGTAGATAATCTGCACACATCTTAAATATACATTTATATATATATATAATAATTAAATTAATTATAAATGGCTCAATTCTTGACTTTACTTCTGCATCCGTATTTCTCAAGCTCAACTTGCTAAGACTATGATCCCTATCGTATGATTCGAGTTCTAGTCCAAGATCTCTATAATAGATAGTATGCCAGTTGTTCTGCATCAAATGGAATACCAGCTTGATCGATTTGCCCTCAACTCTTGGTGTAACTGTAATACACATTCTCTCGAAGCAATCCGTTTCTTTCGCCTTGATTTTTTTCTACGAGAGTTCAATAGTCATAAATGATAGTAAAACATTCTATGTAGTTTACCTTTATTTCCCCGAATTTTACATCAACTGCGTAACCCTGCTCTCTAGTAGTTTTTTTATTGCCGGAATATTGTACTTGGAAAAAAAACTCTATATGTTCATCTCGTCGATCAGCAGAACTTAGTGCTTCTTATCAAGGAATCTTCCCTGAACAAGAATACGGGTTTGCCCAATGATCAACTCATTGCAGGTGAAAATACAGTCAATCATTTTATAAAGGTGCTCTTTTCGGTGTTAGCCGCTCCATATAGCAAGACGCAGTGAATCTTCTTATTCTCTTTCTTAAGTAATACCTGATAAAAAGCCTTAATTATTTCGTAGTATCCTAGCTCCCTAAACATCATCAGTCAGCTTCTTTGTCTCGGAAATTGCATGATAGTGTTTCCTGAGAATTTCTCGAGGTGCTATCTTACTGAAATCTTCACTTTCTGAACAACTCAGTTGTGATTCAATACCTTGACGCACTGGTGAATTTCTAGTACAAATGGCTAATGAAAGTTAGTTCTTCGATATCACTTAGGTTCTTTTAGAGATACTGATTGAACTTCTTATATCAATTGGCGACAACTTCTGCTAGGAATTCTTTCAGGTAGTATTTTGAAGATCGTTTTTACAGACTCTTCTTTACCTCTTCTAATGACTATCTTGCCAGTCTCTTCCCATACTCAAGTTACATCTCCTAAGCATTGCTAAGTTATAAACTCCTATGGTGATTTTATGCCTAGATCCTTCGTTTGGAGTCCCATCTTCTTGAAAAGTTCGAACCCTCCTCATTTCTTAGAGTTAAAATACTTTCTATTAATACCAATCGTGTCTCTTGAAACAGCTTCAACGGTGATTTTCAGGAAGACCTCAATCCTGTAATTGTATTTATTTTAAAAGAAATTATTGCTTTCTCAATCGAGTCTAGCTAAAGTACATAGTACTGTTAATAAAAACATTTAACAGATACAAATGCAGTTTTTTATTAGTTTTATTATTATTTATATAAATATATTTAAGTAGTGTGCGAATAATTTACCCCTTAATGAATGATTTTATTTTTGCACACTTGCACTCTTAATTAAATATATTTAATAGATCAAATAGAAAATTGGCTTATAATAATTTAAAAAATTTTAATCTGAATCAAATTAGAATTAGCAATATTCCTTATTAGTTGGATTTGGAATTAAATTTATTTTTAGTAGCCCATTTATTTATAAATTTTCCAAATTTAAATGTTACTTTAGTAATATTAAGAGAGAAAACATTCTGATGATGATGAATAACTTAAGGTAAGGTGAATACTAAAACTAGTAGTAAAGATCTCTAGTATTAAATATTTAATTATTATTACTATTGCTATGATGCTGTTAATAATGAATGAGCTAATATAAGTTAATTGTACGTTGTACTTAGTACTTAAAGTGATGTTTATTGCATAAAAAGCATTTTTTTTTTGTCTTTGTCTCCAGTTCTTTTTCTTCAGCTGAGGGAGCGACTTTAGCCTTTTGGAACTATGTGCCTCTCATAGGGTGCTCCTGAGGGTCTTTTCCCTTGTTATCTCATCCCATGTCTCATCTTGCCTCTTTGGACCCCGACTAAGCCTGGGCGCGGTCTTGTCAGGAGTATCCCTGGGGGCATGTCCCTTGTCTGAATTAGTCAGCGTGCCAACCTCTAAAGACTGATCTCTTTTTATTTTAGATATGTTTTATTAAGATTTAATTTTAATCTCTTAGACTACTTGTCATAGTTCATATTATTAGAGATCAGATTGACATCTTTAATAACAGCAATAACAATAATAATTATGAAAACTTTATAGAAATTTTAAATTAACTCATTTCTTAAAGCACTAATCATATTTCATTTCACATTTTAACCTGTTTAAAAGAATTTGATTTTATAAATATTTTTATATATCATTTAAATAATTAATAATAACTGATTGGCTTTCAATATTAATAAAGATTGTTTTTAATATTTTAGATGAAGAAAATGTTAAAAATATAGTTTAAATTATTAGTATCCACAATTATGTATTAAAATATGATTAAAAATTCAATATAATATATCAATTTAAATTTGACTTAAAAATTAAATTAAAAATTTAAAATAAAGTATATACTATTTTTCAGAAAAAATAAAAAACCGGATAATATTTTGGAGTTTTTTTTGGGGGACTTAATATTGGTGAATTAGTAAGCGAGCAATCTAAAATTATATTATTTAATAAAAACAAATTAAATTTGAATAATATTAATATTTAATAATTTTAAATTTAAAGATACTAACTTTTTTTTTATAAAACTCCATTTTTTATATTGCATAAGTTTGAAAAGTTGGTTGAAATGTTAAAATGTCTTGATTAATAATAAAATTTATTCATTCAGTTATTAACTTAATTAGAGTAGCGGCTACGAGAAAATTAACAATAAAACCTCAAGATTAAGGGGTAAATAGGGTATATTTGTAAACTAATTGGGATTATCAAGATATTTGGAGGATCCTCACATATAAACATAAAAAATAGTTAAATTTATCCTAAATTTTTTATAACAATCTAAAATTTTTCAAATACCCCTATTAGTTATAAATTCTAGTATTAAACGAAATTGAATAAATTACAAATAAAAAAATTTTAATTTTGAGGATTGAGTAATATTTAAAAACTAGTGAATTATAAATTAAATAAAATAAATTATTCTCTTTAATACTTAAAAAATATTATATAATATGTTTTGTTAAATGAGTGAAATAATTTGTAGTAGCATTTTAAATCCATATTCTGCCATATTATGGGCTTTGACCAGTATATTATTAAAAAATATTTATTTAGGATTATTAAAAAATATCTATATAGGTTTATTAAAAAATATTTATATAGGATTATTAAAAAATATTTATATAGGATTATTAAAAATGTTTATATAGGATTATGTTCTGACCGAGACTTCCTTCTCTCAGCAAAGACCTATTCCCTCACTTTTAATGAATTAGTGAATTACCCCAATTCCCTTTTATTATAATTTTTCCAATTATTATTCTTCACTATATTTCATTATAAATACTTATTCGATCACTCTCTCTATGCGATTGATTGTCTTTTAAAATATATCATTCTTTTTATATATGTAAGTTATGGATTAAGCAGAGATATGAATCTCAGAAAATGGCGATGAAACATCCAAGCTCTCTATGCGAGAGAGAAATGAGCTAATATTTCAATGACTTATCATTAATAAGAAAATCGATATGATGCTATTAAAACTTAAAAGGTCATTTAGGCTTTCAATTAAAATGATATCTCTTAAATTTCAATGCCTATAGACAATGAGACTTAAAAGTTACTGTAGATTTATGGATCAGTCTTGCTATAGATGTGTAATTTAGAATAGGTTTGAGTTGATCACTATAACAAGCGCATCCATAACACAACTTTAACAATAAATCTATATACTCACTGTCATAAACTAACCCCAAACCTCACATATACTCACTTAAATTACTAATATTTAAAATTAAACCCCTTCAATATCTCTAATAAAGTATATTTAAATTGCAGCTTTTTTACCTTTCAAAAAGTTCATTTAAATATGTTCAGGGGTTTTAGGGTTTCATTTACATTTTGAATCTCTTAACAAGGCAAAAGTTTTATTAGTGGATGAAAAAGACTTAGATTTAAGAAAGACAAGAAATTTTTTAATTTGATGGCTTAACTCTTAGAAATTATTTTTTGCACTTCTTCTTAGGATATATGAATAACTCTAGGAGATTGTCTCAATCATAATTAATTGACACCCTAATAACTTTTATGTGACAGTTCTAAAAAAATTAAAAATTAAAAAAATTTATGATTAATAATATGTACATTAAAACTTGAAACCAGAATAAATAAATTCTTAATCTCTGTCTTTTGTAAACCCATTACAGATAGATTTATAATTGATAAGTAGGAGAATATAATCTAAAAAATCCTTAGTCCTCCATTTTTAATAAGTAGCTGAAATATACAAAGTATGATAGTTTTAAAAAACTAAACTTGAGAAATACTTATAAAATATTACTAAAAAGCATTAAAAGAATGTAGATGTATTTCTTTTTTTAAATTAAAAGGATAGAAGAATAATTAACCTTAATAAAATTCCTCTAATCCTATAATATAAAATACCATTCTAAAATCCCATATAGAATAATCTAAATTTAAGTGGTTTCACAAAGACAATCATATAAAATGAGTTCATAAACTATTCAATTATTTTATATGCAAAATTTCAAAGAGTTTTTTTTTAATTTATTGCAATGAATCGGAAAAAATAACATGATTTATAAAATAAATTGAAGGAATATAGGACTAAATTTGAACAAAAACTTAATAGACATTATCAGAGAAATTAATTATTGATATATTCTTGCAAGTTTAAATAATTCTTTCATTATAAAATAATACTTCCTTAATAATTATGTCTTTTAAATTTAATATTAATTTTTAATTTATCCTATATTTAAAAAATATCTATAATGGATTAGATTTCTTAAATATATATTTTTTTGAATAAAATTCTAATTAATAGTTTTCCTATTTAATATTTATTAGCAATAATAGGAAATCTATAAATTTTATTTATTGACTTAAAAAATTACCTTATAAGATTATGTAAATTTCTATGAATCATAAGAAAATTTAACAGGGGAGTGGAGTTTTCACAAAATATTTATATTTTTAATTAAAGACAAATAAATATGTTCAGGCTAATATAATAGGAATTCGTTAAATTAAAAATTTATTTTTATTAAATTCATATTTATTATAATTTTTTCATAAGTTGCTTTTTATAATATAAGTTTAGTATAAATGCTTCTACAACGGGTAACAAAATATTAAATAGCAAATTGGAAAAAATTTAGATAAACCAGAAAATGGTCAAATTAAATGTTATTGTGAATATCATTTCTAAAATTTGCAGTTCAAAAATTAAAAGAAGTCCTCGCTAGTGAAAAGCCGGACCTCCTTAATCCTGCTCTCTCGCTTTGCCTTAGTGTTTCATGCTATAAAGTCATTGTCTGCAACCATTTTCAGTTAAAGCTAAAAGAGATTTCATGACAGAATTACAATCTTTAAAAACTTTTAGAATTCTAGGATTCCTCTAAGTTGATTTCTATGCTTGGAGATCCTAAAACTGAAGTTTTCATTTTTTTAAATTAAGCACTTTTAACTATATTTTTAATTTAAATTTCATGCGAGACCATTATTTGAATAATGGTCCCGCGAGACTATTATTCAAATAATGGTCCCGCGTATCTTAAATTTAATGAATGTATTTAACTTTAATTAAGTAAATTTGAAAATTATCATATAAAGCATGCATGAAATCCTGATTAATTTAAGTAAATTCTTTGAAGAATTGGAACAAGCTTCTTTATTTTCAAGAAATTGAATTTTTCCCTAAATATTATCACTCAGGATTCAAATAGAGGTATCTCTAAAATACTGAAGAAACTATTGATAAATCCTTATGAATTTATAAAAACGATAAAGCAACGATTTAGATTCATGAATTTTATGGCAAAAAATAGAAAATTATTTCATTGACATAAAATGCTTAAAAAATTAATAAAGTCACGGGACCATTATTGCAATAATGGTCCCGCGTAGATTTAAAAATTTATACTTTGATTATATATATTTATCCATGAATTATTAAAATATAAATCATTCTCATTCAAAGATGATACATTGAGTTTAAGAAACTCAAAAAATTTTGAAAGTTTTCAATTCTTATAAATCTGCAGCCAGTCTTGCCAATCAATAAGATCTAGAAACAGTGGAACTAAGATTCTTTTGAAGATTCAAAAAGTCTATTAGAAATTTATTTTGCTAGTTATTATATTTTGATTAATGCCTAATGTTCGCTATTATTAATTTCATTTGAGTAAGTATTTAATTTATATCTTACAATTTATTTTTTAATTTCTTTTTAACCCTTTTTGTAATTTAATAACGAAGATTGAGGTTAATTAAAAATAATTCAAAGAAATCTTTTAATAGCTTAAATTATAAAAGTGTGGGTTAATTATTAAAACTATAAAATTATTTAATATTTCTATATAAACTAATCAGGTGTGTTATTTCACTCTTTCTTTTATTAAAAGTAATTTCAACCATTTATAATTTAATTATTAAATTATTGCTATTAACCATACAACTTTTCTTTTAATTGAAGCATTGTGTTTTTAAATATCTTTATATAATTTTATCAATAAAAACCCAATTAGTCTATGAGAATTTTTTTAAATCCCTGACTAATGATTATTTTAATTTAGATAATATTATTATTAATAATTGTACTCTAAAATTTTAATAAGCTCGTCACAATTCCATGATTACCCCAATACTCAGTAGGTATATATAGATATTTTCCAACAGAATAAAAGCTAATTAATACTTTTGCATAATTTTATACATAAGCGGAAGAATACTTTTTACTTTTGAATACGGGATTTAACTATAAAATGAATTATTATCTAAACTTATTAAAGAAATAAGTTAGATATAAAGTTGTATCCTAATTTATCTTGTCATAAATTTTGCTAATAATGTTTTAAATGGGGAAATTGAATGAAATTAAATATCATAACTAATTAAATTATTTTTATTATGAATAAATTATTTTGCAAAGAGTAGGATTTAATATAGATAAAATAGTTAAAAATTGGAAATTGAAGTAAATTAATCAAACTTAAAATAATTAATTTATAACCGACTTTCTTAGAAATCTTGAAATATTTCTTAGAAAAAATCTGTTGTCATATAATGATTGCCCCCCCCCTATAACGTTAATCTTAGTGAAATTGATGTTAGATTAACCTATTGAGTGATTCAATTTAAATTTACTAAATAAAATTTCTTATTGACCATAATTAAAATGAGCCACTCTCAAAACTCAATGTATGATAGCGATGACTCAAGGTTATATTCGAAACCCTCATCGACTAAATCACTTCTCATCAAAATAAAAAAGCATCACCTGAAATTAACAAAAAATTAAAAAATGGCAAAGTAAAGACTATGATAGTATGGATCTAACCCTTTTAACCAATTACTACTAGAAGGTTTGCAAGGATATTCAATAACATACCAAGTTTGTCTTAATATCCTCTTAAGGATCAGTCCACGGTCTGATTAAACTATATTCGAGTTATGAGATGAAATCTTTGATAAACTCTTATAGCGCAATTTAAAGAAGATTTATTTCTCAGTAAAGAGGGTTAGAGAGAGAGTATCGTGAGCGAAGGTCTAAGAGAATTTTCAAAAGTGAAGAGTTGGACCCCTAATGATAGATTTGCACAAGCCACCATACCTTAGAATGACATTACTCAATTAAATCTTTCTCATTCAACTTCTCTTTACTTATCGATGGATTTCAACCTAATATTATCTAAAAATTGAATCAGCCACACAATTTAGACAGGGATTTCATAGCTATTGTATTGATGCACAACTAAAGCATTAATAAATTCAACATAATTGAATTGTTTAAAATTTGAGTTATCTAATGCATATAAATCATAGAAGAAGAGTTCATGTTATACTCACAATAACAAATCTTAAAGTCCATTTGAATGCATCCTTGATTATTAAAAAGGTACCATTTAGGGTTAAACTCTGATAAGGACTTTCGACCAAAACTTAAATCATTATGTTCGTATTTAAGTTTTTATGTTGAGAAAAATATCTTTGCTGCAATGGCAACATCCATAAGCCGACACCTGATGAATAACAATTGTCCATGACTATTGGCTTCGTCGGTCTTTTATTCCTAGATTTAAATTCTCTTTATCTTAAAATCTTTTTCCTCATGAGATAGCTATGCCATTTTTTAATAACTCTTCAATTTAATAGCGTGTTCAGTGATAAAGAGGCTTAGATGATATTCAAAAGTAAATATAACTTCCTCTTTAGTGATTTCATTGCAACAGTGAGGTAAAGTATAAACACAAAATATAGAGATAGGATTTAATTAAAATGGTATCGAGATCAAAAGTAAAGCAAGACCCGTCAAATATAATAAGCTTTTAGGACGATTCTAATAGAGGAGAATACTTTTGACAATTTTGGTGGGCGTTACCACATAAACATGTAACTTGAGTGATTAGTTTTAGCAATTCAATATGTCAAATAATCGAAGTTGATCAATTAGAGAAGTTATTTCACTCAAATCTAACCTTGTGGATGCAAGAAATCAGCTTAATGTAATTATCAGCCTTAAATTATAAAGACTGGAATAAGATTGACGGCAAGAATCAAGAGATCTAGGAGGAGTTTAAACTTCTTAAAACACAGAACAAAAGATTTCCCGAGTTTAAGGGATCAGATGCTCGCTGTTATTAGACAAAAGCTGCCTTGAGTGTAAGCACTCGATAAATTTGTCAAAATAGGTACAATTGATCTGCATGATACCATTTAAATTTAGATGCCTACATCATCTGACAAGACTTGGGTTCAAGGATTCTAAGCATGTTACTGAAATCAATAGGAGTAAATAATTTTTGTTATTGTTTTAAACTGGAACCTTGAATTGCAGACACAATCTATTGATAATTTCTACAAAGAAAAAAGGAATTATGATATTTTGATACTTGATGAGTATGATCACATTACCTTAGAGAATCCTTTTACTATCAACAGAAATATTGTACGGAATCTTGGATAAAGGATTGACCAAAAGAATTGTAAGGTTTTCGGGATAAAAGGATTGACTAAGTCCTTCAAGTTAAGTGCCACTAGTTATTAAGGTTTTTAAGAATGCTTGACAAGTTTGTATCAAGCCTAAAATTTTAAAATTCACTTGTGAATACGAAATCTTGAATGACTTAGTTTAGGATTAAGGAAAAGATACTATCATCTGATCAAGAGCAGAAGAGAGAATATCAAAAATTTAGAACCAGATCAAGGAGAATAACCATACTGTGACCTTCATTATCTTCTGAAATAATCACAAGAAAAATGTTGTGAAAATATAATTGTACAGATGATAGCTAAAAGTGAGAATTAGCATCTCTCAAATCACTCTGGAGGATATTTAATCTTCATGGCAGAATGAATTCTTTATTCTTTGGCACGGTTGAATGCTACAGTTATAACACTAGATTTAGAGTATTTATTACAAGTGGCATCCACTCATAGGGCTAATATCTATAGGTGAGAAGTAAGAGCTCTAGAAGCTTAGGTGGCTTGCAGTAAATAATTTTCCCATATTAACTTACCAAAAGTGCATTATATGAAAAGTTATCAATCGAAAAACTTGACTAAGTAGAAAAGCTAGTGTCTCTCATCTATAAAAAGCGATTCAGCAAGGAGCTGATAAAAGCAGTGTCTTATGCTCAATAAGAGAATGATACTACGGCAAGTTATGTTGAACTTAAATAACTAATAGGGGCAGGTGTACAATATACTAAAGTTAATAACAAAGGCAGGAAAGGTGAAATTTATAATATAAACTTAATAATCTCTGTTATAAATGATGCAACTGTTAAAATAATATTTTATTTTTTTTATAATTTATACTAAATGCTTTTTTCATTTTCATTTTTCTAAATATTTGTTTTAAACAAAACATTATCTGGGTCTAATGCACTGTATTATGTTAATTTCTATAATTATATTTTGCACTTACTTGAGTTAAATCTCCAACTAGTAGCATATCTTAACCATACAAGTATGTTTGATTTAAGGTGTTTATTATTACTTGAAAGATTTTCTAATCACTTTTTTCACAAAGCTACTTTATAAGTGACCCATCTTTTACACTTACGACAACAAAACATAAGCCATAACTCGATTAATCGTATCTATCCACAATTGAAAAATACTCTTCGTTTGTGCTTAATCAAGGAGTTTTCTTATTAAATAAATATAAATATATATAATTATAAATATCAAAATTCTTCAAGTTTTAACTTTGTTAATAAAAGTTTTTATAATTCATATTTTCATGTAAATAAATTAGTTATATAAAATTATAAATTTTAAATAAATCATAATAAGATTAATTATTTTATATTTTATGAAGTAATATAGTTAGGCTCGTGATAACTAACATTAAAACCTTAAATTTATTGCAATTCGAATCTTTTTTATTAAAGGTTGCTAATTTTTGATTTTTTTTGGTATATAGTAATCACAAAATGTTTCTTTAAAAATTAAATGATTTCTAGACTGAATATTTTGATTGTTAAAATTAATTTAATTTCTTATTGATAATAAATTTAATTCAAATACTTTTTCTACACATTGTTTCATAAATAATTTAAACCTTACTAATAATGTACTTCAAAATTAATATGATTAATGTATCCTACCGCAAAACAAGTCAAATGAGGTATAGAACCTAAAAATATAATAAAATTAGGGGATTTTCCTGTCAAGATTTATGATAAAAAAATTGTATGAAAGTTTCCTTTCAAGAAAATCTTGTTTGTTATTTATTTTTCTATATAAAAATTTTTTTCAACTATAAAAACTTTTCAAGATTCACATATTTGTGATAAAAGAATTTAATCTACGATTCATTTAAGTATTTAAAGATCTACTTCTGTTGAATAATATTTTAATTTATATATCATTTTATTATACATTACTTTTTTTCAAAATTTTTAGTATGAATTATATTAATGTTATTGTTCTATATCCCAAGGTATGATATTAAAGGATAATTGCTATTTATCTATTTTTATTCATAAATAAACGTTTATTTATTTTTTTAACCTTTTAATGAATAAAAATTTATTAATTAAATGTTTTATAAATAATTAATAAAAATATAAATAAAACAATTACTTATAAGAAAACTTTCCTATTGGTACGAAACTTACCTCCCCCCCTAAAATTAATATATTCTATGCAAAATTGGTGACTTTTATTAAGTAAATAATCATACCAAAAATTTACTATTTTAGCTAAATTTGCAGTACATAGAAATAAGTAAAGTTGAAGGTCCATTTGTAAAAAGAAATTTAGGGGGGAGTGTTTCGTGCCCTTGAAATGGTATTTGTATCTGATGGATATTTTCTGATCCATTAATGTAGTGTATGCCCCAATACATAAAAATATATAATTATTATAAATTCTCAAAAACTTTCATTAAATTTGTTATAATAATATATAATATTATCAAAAAATAATTTTTTATTCATTAATTAAGTTACAAGTACTTTCTCAAGTAACAAATATATTTAATTAAATGATTATTGCAACATATTTAACATTATATAATGAGACAATGAATGAATTTAAACTGAAAAAACATTTAAATTTTTATTATAGGATTAAGGTATAAAATAAATTTTAATGTTTGAGGCAGGGAATTCATAAGGGAGGGAAACTGCACAGTGTCAGGAAAATTTATCCCCCATATAAATTTATTGTAACTAGAATCTTACAATATTTTTATATAAAAAAATATAGATCAATTAATTATCTTACAAAGAATAATTATATATGATTAATTTTTTATAAATGACATGATTAAATATAAAATATTATTTAAATATTATATAGCTTACTATCTTTCAGGCTTCTCCCTTAAAATAAAAAATAATTCATTTAAACTTAATGATTGATTAAACAAAAAGTTTTTGGGTATTTATTCAGACTGACTCAAAACTTTAAAAAAAATTTGTCAATTTTCTTAATGTTATTCTCTTCAAATAAATTATAATTAATAAAATAAACTAAAACATTTATAAAATTATTTTACATTAATTTAAAAAAGATAAACCTTTTAATAACTCAGATTATAAAATATTAATTTGTATGGTTTATTAAAAAGATTGATATTTGAATATTAGCATTATATTATAAATATATAATACTCTAGTATAATCAAAATTAGAATTAATTTGGAGAATTAATAATTAAAATAAATATCAACTTCATAAATCTACTGCCATTAATAAAATAGCCATACGGACCATATATGATTCACTCTAGTTAACATTATGCTTGTAAGTGGCCAGGTGCTTATAGATACGGAATATTTATCTCACATTTATATTTTTATTTTTTCATTTTTTATCAATTAAATCTTGTAACATCTTCATGTACTATAGAGAAGGAGTGATTTCGCATTTTTGTTAGCCTCCCATTTTATCATCATTTATTGAATATAAAAAATGATTACAATTTTCTAGATTATAAGTTTAAATGATAAAGTTAATGGCAAAGGCTTCTCGTCGTAAACATTGGAATTTTTATAAATGATAAAAGTAATTATTCAAATCTAATGTACAGTAGACAAACACTTTCTTACAGGGTTAACTATCCATATAATCATGAGAACTTATAAGAAATTGCTAAAAAAAATCAAAATCTTAAGCAAGCGTATTTAACATGTAATTTTTACTCAGAGTCAAACAATCAGCGAGAATTCCTTGAGATATAATGCTATGTCACTTCTATATGGCTTTATAGAAGACGTTTCTAGCAAACTAAAACTACAGACACTAAGATTCTCTACAAGTTTGGGATTAAAGTGAAAATGATAGAAGATAAAACTGGTAAAAATACTCTTTAATACTCTAATTGTGATCTATTTACCAACAGTAGTTATAATGAGATAATATAAAATCTTAGTTCAATTTACTAAAGAGCTTTATCTAGTACACCGTATATAGCAAAACAAACAAGAGATGCTAGTTGAGTTCACCTAATCAGTTCAATCATAAGAAAATTACGAGCTAACAGATTAAGTGAAGTTTTATTTGGGTAACGAAATAATTTAATCAAGATATTATAATTAGAGCCAAAAAGTGAGGAGTGTGTTAAAGAACTGGACTGATCGAAAGTTAAGTGTTACCTATGATAGAATTATACCAGAAAGTTTATTAAGATACCAAGTAGAGTAGAAAGATGTTATTCTACTTGAATAATATAAATTAGATAGTGGGAATATGCTGAAGTCCTTGGTAGTATATACAATGTATTCATATATAGGAAAAAACCAAATGCTATGACCAACTCTTCTCCAAATGCTATTATATGAATTTTGTATTTCAACAAACTTCCAAAGAATGAAAAATCCAATTATCTATTAATATATATTTTACCTCAGAGTCAGAATCAATATTTTATCAATTTAATCACAGCATTTGCATACATACCATTTTTTAAATAAAAAATTTGATAAAACTTTATCTTATCTAAATTTTTCTATAAAATTATTATTGTAATTTACTAATGCATTTCTTGGTTTCTCTCAACTTTTTGAAGTTCATATCCCCATTAGAAAATAAATCAAATAAAATTAATTTTACTCTCATTTAATGGCTCTTTATCATTCTACAATTTATTATTTCTTAAACCATCTTCATTTGACATAAAACAAAAAAATAGTCTCATAAAATTTTTAATTTTTTTAAAATTATTTTCTGTTTATAACTCTAGGAACTACTCTTTATTAAAATATAAATAATATTATAATTGTAAATCTAACATTAATTTATATAAAAATAAATGATTCAACTATAAAATTAGTAGAATTGCTTTATTGATTAATAGTTTTGAATTTAAAGTAGATTTACAATTATTATATTCAGTCAAAATATGATAAAAATTGGAAATATAAAAATCTTGAAATACAAAAACTTACATAAATAATATAAACTTGAATAATTTTTATAATTTATTTAAGAAATTTGTTTGATATATTTAATTATTATATTTATTTGGGACCAAGTAGTAAAAGTTTTAAATTTTTTCTACTTGGTCCCAATCCTAATATATTATTATAGTCCCAATCCTAATATATTATTATAAAATTTATAAATAAAATTAAAATTAATTCACATTGATGAATAAATATTGCATTGAGTTTCTATTAAATTTAAATGAAATTTATTCGTGCTTTTTTTTTATAAAAATAATAATTATGCAATGCTTAAATTTTAATTTATTTTTAAGTTTTGTTGTTTTATTAGAAATTAATTTATAATTTACTCTTTTTCTAAGATTATGAATAAATGAAATGTAAGTTTAGTAGAAAAGTAATTACATTCTTAGTTTAAATTCTATAATAATACATTTAAAGCAATAATTAAATAAAATTAATATAATTATTGGTACCAAGTGGTAAAAATATATTAATTTTGCTACTTGGTACCAAAGTAATATTTAAAAATACTAAAAATTAAATAAATTACTTAAATAATTTAAAATTACTCATTGAATCTTACATCTATGGAGTTATATATTTCTGAAACTATTAAATATTCCATATTTTTTTACTATTTTGACTGATTATTAGAAACGCATTAGTAAATAAAAAATAATCTCTTAGAGAATTCAGAAAAGATAAAATTTTAGAATATTTTATATAAAAACATAGGTTTGTATTTAAATATACACTATATTAAGCGAGATATTGATTAAAATTAATTGTAGACAAGCAATAAGAATTTTTAAGTAGTTATTTTATTTAAAAAGAGGATATATGACAGTGAAAGAATAAAAATTCATATGAAAGAGTTTGGGTGAGGGGTGCATCGGTCAGAACAAATAAGAACCGCTAGATTTGGTTGTTTTGTTGTTAAGGGGAGCTGATAAAAATGAAAATTACTATAGTAAGAATGCAAAAGTGATCTCTGAATGTGATATAATTCAGAAGGGTTAATTGCACATTAAGTTACTAGAGCCATTCAAATTCTGCCCATATGTTGTGTTGATTGATTAAGTGAACGATTTGCACTTTTGTACAAGATAGAATGAATAATATGATCTCATCACTGAATGATTAGGGAAACTATACATATCGTAGTTTGAGGAGGTTTCACTAGAAAACGTTAACTCTACAGTAGTGATAGCAAGCAACAAACGCAATTGCTTTTGTAGAAATTACCAAAGATTGATAGAATAAAATTTTACTCAAGATGCTATTTGGTAAATCAACGTGATTAAACATGCAGATAAAATAGTACATTTAGCATTTTTTATCAATTGATCAAATATTTCATTTCAAGAATAGATGAGGAAACAAGAGTGAAAAAGCATTTTTAAAATGGAAATATATTAAAAAGTAAGCAAAATATTAGATAAAGAAAACATAAAAAGAGCACTCTATTTATTTTAAACTTAAATAAGTGTAAAAATTTCACTTTAATGTATTGGATTTTTTATTCAAATTTATAATCTTGAAAATTTAAATCATTTTTACTATCAATAGATTATGTTTAAAATTGGAGGTTTCAAAAGTGCAAAAATTCACTAAGTATATATATTATTTTTTTATTTATTAAATTTAAACATTTAGTAAATATGATAATTATAAATATCATATTATGTGTATATCTCCTGCCCAAATTGTCAAATCCTCATTAAAAGATTGCAATATTTCAAGATTTTTTCTCCATAAATGAAAAAATGAAAATATTCATTTGAGATAACTAATCCGTATCTTCAAGAAACTGATCACTTACAATCATATCTGTAAGTAGAGTGAATCAAAATTGATCTGTATGGCGTTCTAATAAATAGCAGTAAAAATATATATGATTTTTTAATTTATTTTATTCATTAATTTTCCAAATCAATTCTAATATTAATAGTAATAATAATAGGTGGGGAGTTTCGTGACCAAAAAAAGTTTCCCGCCCCCTAAGATAGTTTCCTGCCCCTTCCGAAGTTTGGATAATTAAATTACTTTTTTAAAGAAAATTTAATTGTATCATATTATTGAATTTAAAATAAGAAAGATAAAATTTAGATTAGAATATTCTGATTATAAAAATGCAATGATAGGAACATAAAGTAATTTATATTCCATTTTTTTATGATTACAGGAAAATTCACATAAAATTAATATTGCAATGCTATTATTTATAAATAAAAGAATTTATTCTTTGATATAATAATATAAATGATAATTATTATAGATTTAAACTGCCCATAGAACATTCATTTACTGTGTATATCTTAAAAGTATTTAAAATAATTGTTCGTTAATAAATTAAATAATTTTTCATAGTATTATAAACCCTAAACCCACATTAAAAACTTAATGGGTTTTCTCAACATTTTAATAATAAATTTAATAGTTTTAAACTTTGTTTTTTGTTATGTATTCAAAACCCAAAACCCCTTCAGTTATTTGATTTATAAAGGCTTCAATTAAAGCATTCTTTGTAATGGTTTAAGAATTCTTTTTAAAACTTGTAATTTAAACGAGAATAAAGCGAGGCTTATATCTTTTCTACTCGAGCAATAGTTTAGAACTGTGTGGCAGAATTTTTGGACTTTATTTCTTGAAGAAGCAGTTTTATTGTATCTATTGTTGTTTCGTAACTTAATTAGGCTTAATGAAAATTTAATATACAAGTCCATATAGATTTCTATTATTTTTTATTTTCCAGATAATTTTAATCCTTTCAATTGGATATAAAATATATATATATATATATATATATATATATATATATTTATATATTATAATTTTATACCATTTTCATTCAATCAAATATATAAATAATATTAATCTTATATATGTAAGTGTAAAGTCAATCAATCCTTGATTTCGATTGAGTATCTTTGAAGATATTCCATTTTTGAAAAATGCTTTTTTATGGCTTAATCGGAGAAATGAATTTTAGAAATTCGGAAATGAATAATCAGAAAAATCTTAGCGAGATATATAAGCCTAGTATTTAAGAATCTTATCATTAATTTGAATAATCAATATGATTCTTCTAAAATTTTAGGGTCTCTTAGGTTTATATTTATGATTTTTTCTATTTAAATTCAATGCTAATAGACAATGAGACCTAAAAGAAGCAGTAAATTAATTAAGACCCTTGTTATAAATGTTTAAAATAGAAAATGTTTGTGTAGATCACAATTATTAACACATCTATAACACAACTTAAAAAATCTATATAAAAATTGACATAAATTGACCCCAAGCATCAAAATTACTTGCAAAAATTAAAACTATAAAAAACATATTACAATCCCAAGAAAGCAAGAAAGCATGCCTTTTTTTAAGCTTTTTATCTATTAAAAACTAAATCAAACTACTGAAGTGTATTTTGGGTTTTGATTTTATTAATTTAAGACTCAAACTTCATAGTAAAAAAAATTAATGAAATCCATTTCTTTTATGTCGAGACATTGTGTGTTCTACGCTTAAATATATCTAATAATTGTCATTATGAAATTTCTTTTATTTTAAGGTTTTAATTATTTATAATTTAAATCTTGGTAACGACATACTGGTAAGTTGGGAACATAAGCCCGACCGATTCCGGCACCCCGAAGTTCGAAACTGTGAAAACACTCCGCTTTTACTAGATAAGTTCCGGATATGAGAACATCCTCAGATACATCAGGCAAGGGATACTGGATCATGCTATAAAACTTCGAATGTTAATGTTGTGTTAAAATCAAATTATTCAACTTATATTTGGAACTTGGGGTTAAGTTCATCAATGATATGGCAGGAGTTAAGAGACAGACCGCTTGGATTCTCAGATTAAATTAATTTTGCTAATGAAATGTAAAAACAACCTTATAAGAAATCACATCAGAGTATCACTTGGGGTTTTCCCTCAACAGCAAAAGCCAAAAAGCAAATTCTTTCTGAGTTTTTACCTGAAACTAAAGCACCAACTAAGAAAAATCAGTCATGGCAGTAAAGAAGAATACATTAAGTAGCTCACAAGACTGTAAAGCTTGACCTTAAATTGGGTTCCGGCGTTTTCACTTGCCAACCAAAATGTGGAGGCATGTAAGCATGAGTTAAATGCCCGAACTGGCTTCATTTTACCTACAGGAAGGATTAACTGGTGGTGTCGAATTCATAAGGATGTAGAAAAAATCTGAATATACCTGGCTGGCTTAAGCTTCAGTCCAGTATATCTTTACCATAAGCTTTAAATAATTATAATAATATCTTAAGTCTTAAATAAAATAATTTAAGATCGATATCCAATTTAAATTTAAGACTATTACAATGATAAAATAACTAAAAGTAAAAGGTATTTTTTTTAATTAATAATTTCTACCTTATTTTTAAATCAGATTAAAATTAATATCTATTCATATGAAATCTTGGTAAAAAATATATATGATATATATTTATATATTTGCTTCATAAAATATATAAGCCACAAGTATTTTAGCCTATTTTTTTAATTAAAACCATTATTAGCCTGATAAACTTCTTACTAACATTCAATCAATATATTAGAAGATATACTCTAATAAAAACATCATCAATTTCTAAAGTATTTTTAGATTTAAATTGACTGATAAGCTATACAAAATCCTGTTTTTTTCCTATCTGCAACTTGATCTGATTAGGTATCCCCATGAACTAAGTATTCTTGGGAATCTTAAAGTAGCCAACCTATAGTGAATACTGTATGTTCAGGACAGGCAGTGAATGGGCGTTGCCTAGTTGCATTCATCTCCCTAATTCCAAACAAATTCATGAACGAATTGAAGCATTCTCATTGGTTGCTAAAATGATAATTATCGATGATAATATTAAATATATTTAAACTATTGATTGTATATTTATTCCATTATATTAAAATTAAATATAATTAAATATTAGTCATTTTATTAAAAAAATTTATAGTCATCAAAAGTAAAGTAAAAAGTAAAAGATAGATAAAATAATAGGTAAGTATTTGATAAGTCACAATTTAATTTAAAATATGGCTTTTTTGGAGAAGGTTTTTGTTTAGACGAATTCTCCAAAAAATATTGATTTATTTGGAAAATAATATAATGACTTAATAAAAACATATAGTAATATATTATTAAAGCAATATTTGATTTTCTTCAATTTAAAATTATTACCTATATTTGCGAATTGTAAAAAATTATAAATTGGATTATAGATGCAGTAATTACAATTGTAAAATTTAAATGATACACTTATAATTAAAAAAAAAATTATATTATATTAGATAACTGAAAATATAAAATAAAAGGAAGGGGGGGTAAGTTTCCTGGCCTATGATTTCTTATATTTTAATTTTTTTCAATTCAATTAAAATTTTAATAAATATTCTTTTTTTCTCATATTATTATTGAACGGATTATATAAGCATTTTATTGAAGTTTCAAATAATTGATTGTTCTTTGCTTTTTAACATTATAAAAATGTGTATATTATAATAAATTTCTATTATCAACAATATAGTATAATAATAAACACGAAATCGTAAAGATAAATCTAATGATTATTAGAAAAGAACAATATTAAATAGAAATATTAATTAATTGTTCAAAATATCAGAAATAAAAATTTATTAAAAATAATCATTTTTAGAAAATTAGAAAATTTATAAGCCAGAAAACTCCCCACCCTTAGTAAAGTCTAATTTAATTGGGAATAAAATTTTCAAAATTAGCACTTAATATAATTTTTTTGTTTGTAAATTTATATTTTATCTTTTTCCCTAATATCAAAAGCATTAAGAAAACTCAAAAATAATGCAAAGAGTATAGTTTTTGTAAATTTTATATTGGAAACTAGTAGAAATTTTATTATATTTACCTCTAGTAAGTCAATGTTGCCCATATAGTGATAAAGAGAAAAAAATGTACTTTCTAAAGCATCTTCGAATTATTGTAATTATATATTATAAAAATAGGTTTAGAATAAAATATATTTAATAATTAACGCATACGTTAGATCAATTAAGCCGCCAAGTATAACCTTTATTAATTTAACTGGCTTTTTTTCAAAATCCTTTAAAATTTATTTAATCTCTAAATATTTAAAACAAATATTTACTTTAAAGATAACAAACCATCATATAAAATAAATGTAAATTTACTACACCCAAGCCCATTTTACTTATAAATTATTTTCTAAATCCTCTATTAAAAATAAATAACAAATATATTGTATTTTTACTTGAATAAATGAAGTTCCGATTATTTTTATATTTTAAATTATAAATGTAAAATATATTTTCATTAAAGCTTAATTAAAAGCCAAAAAACTTTTTTTTTATATCTGTATAAATGATTTATAAAATTATAATTATTTAGCCTATATAACCATGATTTTGTTTTATTTGTTTTTAATAATTACATTTTTCACAATTTTTAAACTCGTTAATATTTTTCACAAATGGATATTTTAAATTTTAATTATAATTTTTAAAAAATAAATTTTCAAATTTAATTACAAGTTGACGTGATGAAGTCTACCAAGAAATAAAAAATTATTTAGTTTTTGGATTAACTTGCGGTACAAAAGATTTGCAAGAAACTTAACAATCAAAACCTTAAAACCCTTTAGAGAGGTTTATAAATGAATTGATTTATAGGTAATTTGTAAGAGATTTGGGTTATTAATAGGTTTTTATGTGAATTTTATTCTAAATGTATTCAATTTTATTGCTCAAAATGCATTTTTTGATCATATGGAATTTTATCATTCCTAAACACAACTCTATCTGCTCTATTGATATGTCTGATCTTAATTGAGTTTTATCATTATTTTCTGAATCATTGATTTTATTGATTGAGAGACTCTGGTATTGTCTATAAACTGCTCGTTTCTTTGCATAGCATCTCTCTCGCAAATTGTAGAGTAGTAAACTTTGCGAGCCATATTACACTTTATTATTTATGCGGTTATAGCACATTAATCCCTATGAATGTCTCCATCTCTCCAGTCTTCTCTTTCTAAATAATAGCATGTAGTGGCCATAAACGCTTTTAAGTCTTGATACCAACACCTTTAAAACTCTGTTCGAGTCAATTTTTGTCACTCTTTCTAAAGACTCCGATATTACAGATTTATTTTAGTGGTTGTGCCTTACTTACTTGGGTTTATTCTCATTTAAATAAATTCTCACGTACTACTTAAAATCCTTACTCTTTAAAGCTTACAAATCCATTGCTCCAGCAGCAAACTTAAATTAAAGTCGTTAGTGCAGAAATTCTTTGAGACGATTGAATTTTAGCAAAGTCTTGTGCATTTTTTTATTCCCCTTTTATACTTTTAGGTTAACCCGCATCTTCAAGAATTACATTGGCGAGTATATTTTCAAAAATTTTAGGTAAGTTTTTATGTTCGAGTACCAGTTCTATGACATGCTAATCATTAATGGGCTTTAAACAGAGGGTAATATTAAAGATTTGAGTTAACCAGCTTCCTTATTGAGAGGATTAGGAATGTCAATCTAAGAAGCCATCTATAATCCATGGGCTGAATTTATCAAGTCTATGGTAGATTTTAATAATTTTTTCGATTGCATTTTAATACTAAATAGCTGAATTATTAAAATTTTGAAAGGCTTTTTGCAATTTTCTTTGAAATTTTTCACACTTTCGTCTCTATCCTATTGATTTATAGCTAGCTAGAAGATATTGCAATTCATGTATATATAATTCACTATTACTAACATAACTAGTAGCTATAAGTCTCAATTTTATGAGTGGTTGAATAGGCTTGATAGTTTTTTTTTTCAAACTTTAGATCGAACCTATGCAAAATTCACTTTTTTAAAAAAATGTAGAAATCGTGAAATCCGTTAAATTCATAAGCTTTCCCCGTCTATTATTGAATAATGGCGAGAAAAAATGTGAAGAATGGAATCGCTAGAAGTTAATGGTATTTACAATTGAAATTTCGGATAGAAGGTTTGAAGTTCTGAAATGGGGTTCTGGCTTAAGCTAAAGAGTCGATTTTAGAGGGTTGCCAGGATAGGGTAATGAAAATGTAAAAAAAGAGGGTAAGCGAATAGGAAAAGGTAGAGATTTTCAGTTTGTTTCGAGTTCACTAATCATGCTTAATCAATTTGTACTGATAAGTGCTAAGAGAATTCAAGATTCAATATTCGCTGATTTTCACGGACTCGCTTTCAAAGGACTTTAAAGAAGCATTTACAAATAAAGTTAAAATGCCTTAATTTAATTTTTCGTATTACACATTTGATTTGATTCGTTAACGCAGTTATAAAATTCTTATGCACATAAGTATTGTGATTTATAATCTGTATGAGATATAAATTTCTTTTAAGAGTTTCAGAAAATTA